>JAPVLO010005942.1:0-13006 GCA_027257055.1 Cephalopachus bancanus | reverse complement strand
TTTGAATTTGGGTGTTCTGTCACTGCGATAAGGCTATTTTTGGTCACATGGAGATATGACAGAAGTTAGGCAAACCTACAGGACAAGCGTGGTGCATTTTCTTCTATATTGCAATACAAAAGCAAATACATGTTTAGGAGTATAATATAAAATTTACATAAATGCATAATCTGAAACATGAAATTGTGAAAGTTTTTCTTTTGTGGCATTCACTCTGGGATACTTTTATAGCTCCCAGAAGTACACAGCCACTTTTGTGTGCTGTCATGGCCACTTCCACCAATGGAAAGTTTGAAAGGCACTGATGGAGAAGACTTGGAAATACCTGGACAATATTTTCATTTCTGAGAGATGTCCCTAAACCTGCATATGTAGGAACTCATTAAACATTTAACTCTTTTATGAGTGTTAAAGTCCACATACAAAAAAGTTACACATTTATTTGAACCTGTGCTTTCGCACATGAATTTATAAACAAAAGAAGAAAACATATATAGGGAGGGTGTTTTTAGAAGGGTTAGGGAGGTGTGCATAGTAAAACGTGTTTGATAATTCTCAAACTTGCAAACACTTTGGATGTATCAAGATAAGAAGAAAGTAGACCAAGTGCTACTCTGCAGTTTTGCTTTCTCTACACAAGGCTTTCTAACCAAGTAAAACTCATTGTTTCAAAGGCCTGAAAGTACAGTGTACTTTCTTTTGCAGGTTCCTTCTGGTTCAAGTTAGGCACTTATCTATACATTTTTCTTCTACAAATCTATGCTCATATTTATCCTACTCTTCTTTTAATTAATTATATGAAGATGTCTACAATTTTAGCCCCTGGGTTATCAATGGCAAATGAGACGTTTGAATCTGGTTTCCTATGCAGAACTAAAACTATTGCTTATTCTATTTTTTTTTAAATTAATTTATTATTATTTTTTCCTGTCTGCCCACTAGACCGAATGTTGCTTGTTCTTGATGTTACTTGTTCTTGATTCAAGCAATGAGAAGATTAAGAAGTCTGCAAACATGCCCAGTTGTCAAAAGAGAAACCTGGGAGTCATCCTAGATCTTCTGTCTTCCTTCCAACACCTCATCAATCACCAGGTCATGAAATCTGCCTCTAGAGAGCTCTCAAATCCACTCACTTCTCCTTGTCCTTTTACCTAGGTAAGAGTCTATTCCTTTATGGGAATGAGTGTGGGGTGAAAAAAAAAACGAAAGTTGCTGGAATTAGTATATCAAGTAAAACCCATTTACAGCTAAAATTACACTTGGGTGAGAAAAATGGGTAGGAAATCCCTTAAATTATGCTCAGATCACCTGACCTGGATCCTTTAAAACTCAAAGCCTTAGAATAAACTGCTATTTCTCTTGCTTTTCCAACTGAGACCATGCTTTATCTGGACTAAAGCCTGTTTTTGACAAGAGGCAGGATGATAAATAAGGAAATTTCTCTATTTATTTTATTTCATTTTAGCTAAACAATTATAAATGAAAGGATGTGATGGCATTGTCTTGCACTGGCTGGCCAGTCACCAGCCATTTCAGGGAGGCTTTGCTAACCCAGTCCACCTAGATAAGAGTATTAACTAAATAGGATTATATTGGCTGCAGCTTCATTTCTGCCACCATGTTATTTGGAATCATCATGTGAAAGAAAGACAACGTTAGACTTAACTGGCCAGAAACACAACAAAGCAGAATATGGGTTTTCTAGGGATGAAAGTGAATAGGATCATTGATAGGGCACTCGGGCCTACTCTGGTCTCAGGAGGTTGCTAAATGTTTCTATTCCCAAGAGCCATGTCCTGGATTTTCTCTCTCCTTTTTTTTCCCCTACAAGGTAGCCAGCCATGGCATGGGAGACTTTTCTACTGATCTTATTTTTCCTGCTCAGTGTGCCAGTTAGTCTTTCCTGACAGAAACTGCCAAGGAATGCTCCTGCCTCCAGCCGCCAAAGCAGTGTGAGGTCAGTGGCTAGAGTATACCTTGGACTGGATGAACCTGTGTTCACATCCTGCTTTCACTGCATAGCTGAACATCTCTGGGAAAGTTTCTGAACTAATCTGCCTCTTGGCTCCTCTCACCTATTAAGTGCAATGTTTCTGTTAACTTTATAGAGTTGCTGAGAGGATTACACACGCAGCTCCTGAATGTGCTAAAAATGGAGTTGCTTCCCCCTTCTCTGAGAGGATGTTCCTGAAGGTTCCTAGAAGAGACAACAGCTGGGTGGAACCTATTATCAATGTAGCCTATATACTACGCTTATAGAATTTACAACAGGGCAAAAGACAAAGCGGTTTTGTTTGAGTGGTCTTTCAGCATAAGATTATTTTTCTGTTGTTCTCTTATATACACTTGCTCTCACATGATCATGCAGCTTTATAAGCTGCTAGGCCTTGGATTGAATTCACTGTGGCAAGATCACTTTTGGTGACCATAAATTTATAGATGGATATCTGCTTGATCATTCTGCCTGAGATAGAGAAAGGATATTCATTTTTCTAATTCCTGACTGAATTAGAAAATGATATTTCTCAAACACTTTCTAATTTGTGGCCAGGATAAACAGAAGAGGGGAAACCTATCTTCTTTCTCCTCCCCATGTAGACATTCGTCAACATAACTACCTGTTTGGGTTCCAGTCCTCAAACAACTGATGACTAGCCAACCAGAGCAAGAGGCAAACAGGTTTTAACTTGGAAGCCAAACTGATCAACTGAATGTTGGTACACGTGATACTTTGTCTGAGGTGTCTGAGATTGCATCTCAAATCCACGGAAAGAGGGTCATGATTAATTTGTGATGTCTGCTGTGGACATGGATTAAGGCATGATACCACGTGGTTCCATACCAGCATAGCATTCACTTTATCCATTATTAAGCTTTCTATCACAGTGTCTAGTTCTTCTCCCCATCTTTTTGCCTTCTTGAAGAATACTGGCAGAACACAGGAAGGAAATATAGGAAAGAGTGACATATATAACCATTCCCATTTTTGTGTGCCCTCAACATTTTGTTCATATTTTAACGAGTGCTTTTACCTAATGTACAATAGTCATTTGTTTATTGTCATTGGATGCATCTCTTTCCATTGCTATTCTGTAGATGCCTTGAGTTTGGGACCATTAGTCTTCATTCTGATACTCTCTCCACCTCCTACCTCCCACTCCAAAACCTGGTCTCATGCCTGACACATAATAGTCATTTGATTTTATTGCCTAGTTCAACTTTTCAACTCTACTTTTTAAAACCACCCTCCACACTGCCAGCAGAAATATAGTTCTAAAATAAAAATACAATTTTGAGTCAGGCTCGGTGGCTCAACCTGTAAACCCACGCCTTTGGGAGGCTGAGGTGAGTAGATTGCCTGAGTGCACGGGTTCTAGACCCGCCTGGGCATCTTGGTGAGATCTCATCTTTACAATAAATCCAAATGAGCCGTTCGTGGTAACGCGCGCCTGTAGTTCCAGCTACTTGGAAGGCTGAGGCGAAAGGATCGCTGGAGCCCAGCAGGTTGAGGCTGCAGTGGCTGGGAGTGGCCACTGCACTCCAGTCTGGGTGACGGAGTGAGACTCCAACTCAAATATATATATATAATTTTGTTTCATTTCTTCTTAAAACCTTTCCTGACCCCAGTTGGCTAAAGGATAGAGTCCAAGTTCTAAATCTTTGTTTTGGCAAAACAAGTCTTTGGAGATTTTGTTCTCACCTTATTTTCTGATTCACTGGCACTGTTCTCTTCTCCACCTCCTAAGCACCATATTACTTGGTACCTTTGAGCCTTTAAACCTGTAGGGTAGGCAGCACATTCACCCTGTGGGTTGCTCTTCATCCTTCGGAATTCCATGTCTTGAAAAGTTGAGACATAGTGTGGCTAAGCATGTGGGTGGAACATCAGGCTGCTGAAGCTGAAATTCTGACTAGTTTTCTGACCTCAGGCAAATGAATTCACTTGTCCCAACCTGAGCTCTTTTATCTACAAAAGGGGAGACATTCGAGTGTTTGGTGGGAGAAATCAATGAGTAATCTATATAAAAAACTGAGCATGATGCCTGGCATCTGGTGAGTATCAGTTAAATTAATCTATTTTCATAACTGCGATTCAGAGCCAAACTCACAGCCTATTAGGGAAAACTGACAAGATTGCAGTATAAATAGGATGTGAAGGGTACACAACGGGCAAGCCCAGGAAGAAGGCACCAAATCCAGATACACCAAAAGAGCACAGGAGTGTCTGAAAGAATGCCTGAGAGGAAGGGATGCTTGAGCTGAGTACTAAAGAATGGGCAAGAAGTGTGGCATGGGGGGGATGTATGGCGTGTGGAACTGGGGTCCCATGGACCGTATCTGGTCCCCGTATCTGGCTGTGTTGGGGGAGAGACAATCAGCCCCAGGTGAATGTCCTGTTTTGATTCCTTTTGGCGCAGTAGTCTCCTGGTTAGCCCACTGGTGCTCCGGGCACCTTGTCCTTTCTCACATGAAGGAGAAAACTGGAAAAGAAGAAGTCTCAGGTGCTAAAAATCTCTTCCTGATGGAAGGGCAGATGAGAGATAAGTGTGCCTCTCTTGGTGAGTCAGAGTGTGTGAGTGTTGCTAGGGCTGAATGGTTCTCTGTGAGTGAAGAGTAGGCTATTTTACCCTTGACATCCCATGGGTAGATCAGTAGCCTGGGGGCTGTGATGAGATCTCAATTTGCAAAGCTGCCTTTGACATGTATGAAACAAAACTAACTTTTGATCTGTCTCCTTGCATTATCATTCATGATTAGTCAAAATTACTTCCCCAAACAATGAAAAAAAAGAAGGGGAGTGACTTTTACTATAGGTTAAAAAAAAGATAGAGAACAATCCTTATGAGACTTTGCATTGAGGCTTAATTTAATTGGACAGGAATTTGACAATACCAGGGTGTATTTAAGGCCAGGTTGAGGGAGGGCATTAGAATCAAAAGAGTGTGGCATAAAGGAAATCATGACAATGTGGTAAGTTAAAAATTACAAAAGGCAACAAATTTCTCTATTTTTTTCCTTTAAAATTTAAATGGATTAATGTCAATATCAGTAAGTCTCAGGAGAAAAAAAGTGAAGTTAGATATGAAAAAGTGCAATATGAATGTGATAGGAGATGTTATTGTGTGAAACTTAACTTTATCTGAAAGAAATGCAAGAGAAAATACAAAGCATTGTATTCATTTGTAATTATCCTGTGGCTGATAAGAACATGGTGTAAAAAAATAGATAGAGCACTAAGTACCCCACAACATGGATATTTAAGTGAAGTACCAATGTGTTTAAAGAGTACTCATTGTTTTGTATTTTTTTAGGGTAGGCTCTTTGGGGTTTTTCTGTTTCCATAATTTAAATAGTGAATTGTGTGTGTGTGTGTGTGTGTGTGTGTGTGTGCGTGCGTGCGTGCGTGCGTGTGTGTGTGTGTGTGTGTGTGTGTATTTGTGATCTGTCTCATTCTGTAAGTGGTCATGAATATTGAATTCCTTTTATTTTTAAACATCTCCTAAGTTACCTGTGAAATGTTTTAGTCCTCTTAAATTTTTGCTAAATGAAAATAATCAAGGCCTAAAATTTAGCTGACTTAACCAAGTGTTATTAGGTACAGCTGAGGTTTGAATCTAGCTCTTTTGACCCCAAATTTGTTGCCATTTCTGTTACATTATGTTTGTTCCATTTGGGGATTTAAGCAGTAAACAAGACTATAGGTTAATTCAGTTGGTTCTGGGGAATAGCCCTTTTAAATATAATTTGCATTATAATCAAGAAACTGAAAGAAGATGCTTTCTCCCCTAAGTATCACCCTGCTTAGAATTCTTGATGATTCCATCCAGGTTGCTGTGAAGTTCATGATTTTGATCTTCTTTATGGCTGTGTAGTATTCCACTGTGTATATGTACCACACTTTTTTTTTATCCAGTCCTCTTTTGATGGGCAGCACGGTTGGTTCCATATTCCTGCTATTGTGAACAGTGCTGCGATAAACATACGTGTGCAGGTCTCTTTTTTATAAGGGATCACAGAAACAAAGAGCTGAGTATCACATGTTCTCACTCATAAGTGGACCTTGAGCAACTACTGTATTACTATAAGAAAAGGAATGAAAGTGGTGGGAAACTGAGGGGAAGGTGGTGGGGGGGTGAGGAGGTGGGATTGACAGCAGTCGATATCTGCCTGGGGAAGGGGGACACACCTCATCAATAAGGGTACCTGCACAGTGAATCGCTGTATACCTAGCCCTGAACTGTACCCCACAATTTTAAATAAAATTTAAAGGAGGAAAAAAAGAGGAATTCTTCATGATTGCCAATGCCATTTCTCTTTTTGAAGATAAAGACTATGTTTTTCCAGTCTAGATGCCCACATGGAAATTTAAAAACTAGTCAATCGTCCATTTCATGTCTCAGGACTGAAAGAGTATGTCAAACAGTGCGAGTAACTAGGTCTTCTTACCTGGATGCTTTTGTTTTCATTAGACACTTGAATGTCATGCGCCATAGTTAAAACATTATAATGTTTCATTTCCTTTCCCAGCGATCACACTGAGGACCTATGTTCCCTATGGAAAAGGCCAGTGACAGCTGGTTACCTGATTCCTTGTGTTGAGTTTCAGTTTCCAGGTCAATTTTATCAGCCATGAGAATTGCTTCCCAATGCTAGTCAAAATTCTATTTTCCTCTCTAAAATCTGTTCAGATTTCTTGGCTCCCCATTAAGAAATATAATCTTTAGCATTATTTAAAAATAAATAAATAAACAGGGTGAAACGTTTAAACAATACAAATGATACAAAATTCTGAAAGCCAAAATATGAGTCTTCTTTATTTAAGGAGTATTTTTTTTCCTCCCTGGAGAAGAGAAAAGCACTAACAATTTATCTTTTATTCATTTAGAAACTTTCTGTGTATAAATTCAAGCAAAAACATGTACATATAGCTTGTAACAAAATTAAAGCAGATTGGTACAGAGTTCTTCACTTTATTTTTTTCATTTTCAGTTAATATTGAATTTTGGCTCTTTTAGCCCAATCAGTGATCTAACTCACTTTTATATAGGGCTAGTAGCTGGTATTCTATAATATGAATGTGTCATTTTTTATTTATATAGCCCCACAGATTTTTTCCCCCTTGGTAAATGCAAGCAACGCTACACTGAACAACCATCTACGTAGCTTTGTGCACATATGGGAATACATATCTGTAAGATATCTGTAGGTTTCATTTTCAGAAGTAGAATTATTGGGTCAAACTATCTGTACATCATGTCTCATTTTCTAATATCTATGTCTATATTGTTCAATGTCATAATTAATTCATTTATTTAATTCAACCATTTAATTTAAATTAACAACTTAAATTCCCTAATCATTGCTACCAAACCAAACTTTTATCTGATTTTCTGGTGTGGTAAGGCCAAGCATCCACACCAATGTTTGCTGCGAGTTGAGAGGTGGGAGAAAAGGGTGCTTATTTGCAGGCACCAAGCAATGAGAATCAGGCAAATCACACTTGAGACCTGATTTCTCTGGTGGTTGACAAACAAGGGTTTTCAAAGGCAGAGGTAAATTTCAGGAAAGTAAAAAGCCTGTGAGCAAAATCATAAATCAGTATATGAAGGTTATACATTGGTTTGGCCTAAAAAGGCAAGGACTTACAAGTCATAGGTAGATTCAAAGATTTTCTAATTTTCTATTGGTTAAAGAAGACAGACTTTGTTGAAAAATCTGGGCTCAGCACAAAGGAATGTTAACCGTGGCTTATGGGTGTGATTTCCTCCAGGTCCCTCAGGAAGAACTTCAGAACAAAGAACAGCAGTCAGGTTTCAGTCCTCAGTTCCTTCTTATATAAACTCTACATGCCAGTGAATCTATTTGATGGGGGTCTGGATTTCTGAAAAGCAACTCAGGGACATCGGCTAAGCTGTTTGGTTACTATGGGGAATCAAACATCTCATGACTCTAATTTCCTTGGCTGTTGTTTTAACCTTATCAAGCTTCTCATTTACTTCCCAGGTCTAGCTAGGTACTTGGAATTTTCCTTGAAGAAACTCAAGATTTTTTTCTTTATATCTATGCTTTGAGGGGCCTATAGGTCCTTAGGAGGGATCTCTGGTTCGTCTCATTAGTAAGATGTGTTTTTTACTCACAAAACACTTCTTACAAAAAGTATGTGGATTTTTTTCCCTCCCACACCAACCCATTCTCCACCATCATGGGCAAGGAGACACTGACTGATGCCATTTTCTCTGTCGCAGGATGGGCAGAGACCTGCACTGGCCCCCACTCTGGATCCCAGAGGCGATTGCCATGCTCACCCAGGATTGGCTGTTGCGGATGCACAGAGGAAACTCCAGGAGTGAACATGGAGAGATGGATGCCTTGCCCCCACACTGGACCAGGCACAAACACATCGGATCTGAGTAGGGGACTTGGTGGCAGCAGCAGCAGCAGACAAGTTGGATGAGTCAGAATCTGATTCACCCTCCTCCCCCCACAGCAGTCAGTGGGGCTAGCAGCTACCACATCAGCCTGCGCAAGAGCAGAGGGGAGGGGCTGGAGACCAGAGCCTGCTCCTTACCAAAGTGGTGGCCAGAAGCAGCAGCAGTGTTTGGGAAAGGATCCTCAAGTTCCAAAAACAGCCACAAAGGGAGCTCTTTTTTTTGTGTTGTGTGTGTGTGTGTGTGTGTGTGTGTGTGTGTGTGTGTGTGTGTGTGCATGTGCGTGTGTGTGTGTGTGCTTTTTAGTACTTGTTTTATTTTTTGGAAGGGGTAGGTTAGTTTTTCTGTTTGGGTATTTTTGAAGGAGAGTACCAACCTCTATAAAGTAGCTTCTAGGTAAACTAAAAAGGAACATTGTCTCAAAAACTGTCATAGCTGGGAACTTAAATACCCTACTAACAACCCTAGATAGATCATCGATGCAAAAAATCAAAAAGGAGAACCAGAACCTCAATGTGACTCTGGACCAAATGGAATTAATGGATACCTACAGAACACTCCATCCAAAGACCAGAGAATACACATTCTACTCATCACCACATGGAACGTATTCCGAGATTGACCACATAATTGGCCATAAATCAAGCAAAAGCAAATTTAAAAGGACCGAAATTCTACCATGCACCTTCTTGGACCACCGTGGAATAAAAATAAACATTGATGCCAACATGGTCCCCCCAAAACCCACAAAGACATGGTCAATAAACAGCATGATGCTAAACAACTCCTGGGTCAATGATGAAATCAAAACAGAGATCAAAAGATACCTGGAAACAAATGAAAATGAAGAAACATCTTACCAAAACTCTGGGATGACTTAAAAGCTGTAGTAAGAGGGGAATTTATATCCCTACAAACACACATGAAGAAAATAGAAGGAGCATAAATTAACAGCCTAACAAGCCAACTAAGGAAGCTGGAAAAGCAAGACCACAAAAACCCTAATTTCAGCAGAAGAATCCAGATCACCAAAATAAAAGCCCAAATCCAGGACATAGAAGACAAAAAGACAATACAAAAAATCAATGAAACAAAAAGCTGGTTCTTTGAAAGGATAAACAAGATCGATGGTCCCCTAGCTAGACTGACCAAGAAAGGAAAGAAAAAACCCAAAAAAGCACAATCAGAAACATAAAAGATGAAGTCACATCTGACCCTGAAGAAATACAAAAGATCATCAGAGACTACTATGTACACTTGTATGGAAACGAGCTTGAAAACCTCAAGGAAATGGAGGACTTTCTGTCATCACACAACCTACCTAGGTTGAAACAAGAAGAAATTGAGACCCTAAATAAACCAATAACAATCAAGGAAATTGACTACATAATAAGAAAACTACCTACCAAAAAAAGCCCTGATCCAGATGGCTTTCCAGCAGAATTCTACAAGACATTTAAGGAGGAGCTGATTCCAATCCTACTAAAGCTGTTTCAGGCGATTGAGAAAGATGGAACCCTCCCCAAATCATTTTATGAAGCTAAGATCATATTGATACCCAAGCAAGGAGAATCAGAACCTCAGGAGAACTACAGGCCAATATCTTTGATGAACATAGACGCTAAAATTCTCAACAAGATTCTAACAAACCAGATTCAACAACACATCTCAAAAATCATCCATTATGACCAAGTAGGCTTCATCCCTGGGGGCAAGCCTGGTTCAACATTAGTAAAACAATAAATGTAATTAAATACATCAACATGTCAAAACAAAAACCACATGATTATCTCATTAGATGCAGAAAAAGCTTTTGATAAAACCCAGCACCCCTTCCTGATAAAAACCCTCAAACGTCTAGGCATACAGGGAACATACCTCAAAGTAGTAAAAGCCATCTACGAGAAACCCATAGCCAGCATACTCCTGAACAGAAAAATATTGGAACCATTTCCCCTGAAAACTGGAACAGGACAAGGATGCCCACTCTCACCCCTTCTGTTCAAGATAGTATTGGAAGGCCTGGCTAGAGCAATCAGAGAAGAGAAGGCAGTCAGGGGTATCCAAATAGGAAAAGAGGAAGTCAAATTATCTCTCTTTGCAGATGATATGATTATGTACCTTGAAAACCCAAGAGAATATTTCAAAAACCTCCTTACACTGATAAAGGCCTTGGGCAAAATCTCAGGATATAAAATAAATGTGCAAAAGACAATTGCATTTCTTTACACCAATAATAAACAAACAGAAACCTAAATAAGAAGCACAATTCCATTCACAATAGCCACACAAAAAATGAAATACCTTGGCATCTTCCTAACCAGAGAGGTGAAATATCTTTACAATGAAAACTACAAAACTCTGCTCAAAGAAATCAAAGATGACACAAACAAGTGGAAAAATATCCCATGCTCATGGTATGGAAGAATCAACATTGTGAAGATGTCCATCTTACCAAAGGCAGTCTACAGATTCAATGCAATACCTATCAAATTACCGGCAACATTCTTCTCAGACTTAGAAAAAACAACACAGGAATTCATATGAAAACAAAAACGTCCAAGAATAGCCAGAACAATCCTCAGCAAAAAAAAAACCAAAGCAGGTGGTTTCACATTACCAGACTTCAAACTTTACTATAAAGCTAGAATCATCAAAACAGCTTGGTATTGGTATAGGAACAGGCATATATATCAATGGAATAGAATTGAGATCCCAGAAGCAAAACCTCAATTTCTCAACCAACTCATCTTCGACAAAGCCTCCGCCACCAATCACTGGGGAGAGGAGAACCTATTCAGTAAATGGTGCTGGGAAAACTGGCTGACCACATGCAGAAGATTGAAACAGGACCCCTATCTATCCCCATACACAAAAATTAACTCCAAATGGATCACAGACCTAAATGTAAAACCTCAAACCATAAGTACCTTAGAAAATGAAGGACATACCCTCATGGAAATTGGAACTGGCATCCAATTCCTGAACAAAACTCGAAACCCACAGGCCATAAGGGATAAGATAGACAAGTGGGACCTCATTAAACTGACAAGCTTCTGCAAAGCCAAAGAAACCATCAAGAGAGCAGGGAAACAGCCTACAGACTGGGAAAAAGTATTTGCCAAGTCCAGGTCTGACAAAGGCTTAACATCTTGGATCTACAAGGAACTCAAACATGCTGAAAAGAAAAAACAAACTACCCCATTATAAAATGGGCAAAAGATATGAACAAACACTTCACAAAGGAAGACATCCGAGCAGCCAACGGACACATGAAGAAACATTCAACCTCACTAATCATCAGGGAGATGCAAATCAAAACACACTGAGTTACCACCTAACTCCAGTCAGAATGGCAATTATCAATAACTCAGAAAATAATAGTTGTTGGAGAGGGTGTGGTGAAAAGGGAACACTCCTACACTGTTGGTGGGAGTGTAAACTAGTGCAACCTCTGTGGAAAGCACTGTGGTGATTCCTAAAAGCTCTAAACATCAATCTCCCATATGACCCTGCAATCCCCCTACTGGGAATACTCAAATCACTCTATAAAAAAGATACGATAAACACGAATGTTTATCGCAGCATTGTTCACAATAGCAAGAACCTGGAACCAACGACATTGTCCATCAAAAGAGGACTGGATTAAAAAAATGTGCTACATATACACGATGGAATACTATGCAGCCATAAAAAAAAGAACAAAATCATGAATTTCATAGCAACCTGGATGGAGCTAGAGTCTATAATACTGAGTGACCTCTCACAGAAACAAAGATCTGAGTATCACATGTTCTCACTCATATAGTGGACCTTGATCATCCAATGCACTACCATAAGAAAATGACTGACAGCGGTGGAAAACTATGGGGGAGGGTGGGACTAATGATAGTAAACATCTGTCTTGGGATAGGGAGACACCTGTTATCAACAAGGGGGCCTGAATGAAGCATATTTGTATACCTAACCCCCACAATATCAAAATAAAAAATATTGATAAAAAAAAGAAAAAGAAAATAAAGACACATCTTACCAAAACCTCTGGGATACCATGAAAACAGTACTGAGAGGGAATTCATTTCTTTATGGACACATATCAATAAAATGGAAAGATTATAAGTTAACAGCCTAACAAATCACATAAGGGAATTGAAAAGACAAGACCACCAAAACCCCAACTTCAGCAGAAGAATCCAGATCACCAAAGTAAAATCCCAAATGCAGGGCACAAAAGACCAAATTTTCATAGAAAAAAATCAATGAAACAAAAATCTGGTTCTTTGAAAGGATAAATAAGATTTACAGACCCCTAGCCAGATTAACCAGGAAAAAGAGAGAAAAAGCCCAAATAAACACAATCAGAAATGCAAAAGATCAAATCACAACAGACCCTGAAGAAATACAAAAAGTTGTCAGAGATTAGTTTGCACACCTGTATGGAAATAAACTTGAAGCCTAAATAAAATGGAGAACTTTCTTACATCACAAAACCTCCCGAAGTTGAAACAAGAAGAAACTGAGACATTAAATAGACCAATAACAACCTGGGAAATAGACTCCACCATAAGAAAACTCAC
>JAPVLO010005941.1:0-14053 GCA_027257055.1 Cephalopachus bancanus | reverse complement strand
AAAAAAAGAAAAAAGAAGAAAAAGGAAAAGGAATAGATTAAAGTCAGTAAACTAACAGAACCAACCAACCACACTCTGAGACTTTTCCTTTAAGTCCAGTATCCCTTCACCTCCGATTTCTAGCTGTCTTTGCAGGCTGGTAGAATTGCTCACAGTTAGGGTCAGTTGCCCCTGGCCTGCTGTGAAGGGCAGTTCAGATATGGGGTCCCAGCCCAGTCTGTTACTGAGATCTGACCTTGTCTATTTATCAAGGGGGAAGAGCATCTGTCATTCCCATATTGATGTTGTTACTTTGGATCCCCAGCAGGTGGTGCTATCTCACCGCTCCTGTAGACCTTTATCTTCAGCTGCTGAAGCCTGCAGTCCAGAGGGGAGGGAGTTGGCAATGGTATCTGTGCCCGCGGTGGCCATCTCCCCGTACTTGGGGGGAGCTCCACAGACCTGGCTCCAGGCGAGGGGTGTCATGTGGCAGTGGCAGCAGCAGCAGCAGCTGGGCAGTGGCGATCTCAAAAGATCCTGCTTGTGGGGGCTTCACGATCTGAAGTCATGGGTCACCTCAGGCATGGATGGGCAATGACTGCAGCAGTGGCATCCATGACTGTGGCAGCGGCCCAGACCGCTGTGATGTCTGAGCAGTGTCAGGGTGGTGGCTGAGCTCCCTGTGAAGAGCAGACTGCCAAAGATTGGAGCTGCAGCCCATGGGAGAGAGCTAGCGTCTTTAGGAGTGTTCTCTTTTGCAGAGGGTCTCACAGATCATGCTGCCCCGTCGCCATCTTTCTGGAAGCCTGCAAAACTCTTTTTCATTTGATAAGATCCCACCTGTCAATCCTAGCTTTTGCTGTTTTTGCTTTTGAGGACTTGACCAGGAATTCATTGGCTACTCCGATGTCCAGGAGACTGTTCCCTGCATTTTCTTCTAAGATTCTTATAGTTTGAGGTTTCACATTTAAGTCTTTGATGTGATTTGTGTTAATTTTTGTATATGGGGTGAGGCATGGGTCCAATTTCATTCTCTTGCATGTGGCTGGGCAGTTTTCCCAGCACCATTTGCTAAATATGGGCTTCTTTCTCACTGTTTGCATTTGGCCATTTTTTCAAAGATCAGTTGATTGAAGGTCTCTTTTTTTTTTCCTCCAGATTCTCTCTCCTGTTCCATTGGTCTGCGTGTTTGTTCCTGTACCAGTATCATGTTATCTTGGTTATTGTGTCCTTGTAGTAAAGTTTAAAGTCTGGAAATGTATGACTACAGCTTCATTTCTTTTGCTGAGGATTGTTTTTACTGAGTGGGTTTTTATTTTGCTTCCAATTTCTGTATTGTGATTTCTATGCTTGTGAAAAATGATATTGGCAATTTAGTAGGAATTACCTTGAAACTGTAGATTTCCTTTCAGAGAATGGACATTCTGATATTATTGATTTTACCAGTCCATGAGCATGAGATGTTTTTTCATTTGTTTGTGTCATCTGTGATTTCTTTGAGCAGTGTTTTGCAGTTTTTCTTAGAAAGGTCATTTACCTCTTTGGCTTGGTGAATGCCAAAATATGTTATTTTTATGTTTTTGTGGCAATTATAAATGAGATTGAGTTTTTGATTTGGTTCTCTGCCTGATTGTTGTTGATGTAAAGAAATATAATGGTTTTGTGCACTGATGTGGAACTCCAAGACTCTACCAAAATCTTATATGAATGCAAGGTTGTTTTTGACAGATTCTCTAGGGTTTTCTAGTTATAGGATCATATCCACAAATAAGGATAACTTGACTTCTTCTTTTACTACTTGAATACCCCATGATTTCTTTCTCCTGCCTGATTGCCCTGGCTAGACTGCTAGTACTATGTTTAATAGGAGAGGTGAGAGTGGGCATCCTTGTCCTGATCCGATTCTTAGGGAGAATGTTTTTAGCTCTTGCCATTAAGTATCACATTGGCTGCAGGTTTGTTATTGGTGCCTTTTATTGCTTAGAGGAATATTCCTTTGATGCCTAGGTGTTTGAGGATTTTGATCAAGAATGGATGTTGGTTTTATTCAAGGCTTTTCTGGATTTAATGAGTTAATCATGTGGTTCTTGGTTTGACTCCTGTTTAATGGGGTTGGATCATATTTTTAGATATTCATATGTGGAACAAGTCTTGCATTCTGGGCATGAAGCCAACCTCATCAGGATGGATGATCCCTGAAATATATTGTTGGGTGAGATTTGTTGGAACCTTGTGGAGATATTTTGCATCTATGTTCATTAGGGAAATTGCCCTGTAGTTTTTTTCCTTGATGGGTCTTTGCCATTTTGGGGTACTGTGATGATACTGCCTTCAAAGAATGAGCTAGGGAGAATTCCTTCCTCCTTGACTGTCCTCCCTACTTTATACTATTCTTTGTAATTAACTGGTAAACATCAGTAAATGTCTCCCTGAGTTCTATGAGCTGCTCTAGCAAATTAATTAAACCCATTAAGGAGATCATGGGAACCTCAAGTTGAAGTCAGTTCTGTAAGCTCTGACTTGTGATTGGTTGTGGCAGAGAGGACAGTGTTGCGGAACTGAGTCCCCAACCTGTGAGATCTGTCTGCACTCTCCAGGTAGAGATTGCCAGAAGTTAATTAGAGACATCAAGCTCATGTCTGTTCCAGAGTTGGTTGTTGCTTGTCAGTGTGGAAAACCTCACACAAAGTTTGTCACAGAAGCCTTCTGTTTTGACAATTGCTGTTGTGGTATGAGAGTATGAAAACAGCATGACAAGTATGCGTTTTCTGCCCATACAGTGGATAAGTGGGAGCTACTATATACTCTGTTTTAAGTGCTCCAGATTCATTAGTCCAAAAATCACAGTTTTGACATTAGACACTGTGTACATATGATACTGATTCTACTAATCATACCATCTTCTGTCAGTCTGATATGTTTTGGTTTTGATTATTGTGCTCAGCAAGTCACCTATAGGTATCAACTTTTGATAGACCTCAATTTTTTAAGCATTTGATAAATACAAAGAAGGGGAAGTAGGAGTTTTTGAAGCATTAATTACATTCAAATAGTAATACTAATACTAATTCTGGTATATTTTCCAGGCATGGCCCCCTAACAGGTGCTTTCTAACAAAATGTTAGTCTTGTGTCTTTTTTCTTGTAACATGGTCTAAAGCTTACACAAAAATGTGCATGATTTATTTTCTTTTCTTATGAAGGCAGAGTCTCACTTTGTTGCCCAGGCTGGTCTCAATCTTCTGGGATCCTCAATCAGTCCTCCCATGTCAGCCTCCTTGTTACAGGGATTACAGGCATGAACCATCATACTTATGTTTCTAATTTTCTATTTTTTACTATTGCTGATTTGAAATATATTTTGCTTTTGTCTTTAATAGTTGATGGGTGCTCTGAAGACTGTTTAACCAGGTAGGATTTTGCAGATTTTTTTTTATTAATCAATATTTTTTATTTTGGTATTGTGGGGTACAGTTAAGGGTTAGGTATACAAATATGCTTTGTTCAGGCACCCTTGTTGATAAGAGGTGTCTCCCAATTCCCAGGAAGATATTTACTACCGTTAATCCCACCTCCCTTCCCCTCCCCTCCATAGTTCCTCCCATAGTTTCCCACCACTGTCAATCCTTTTTTTATAGTATTATGATAGATGTTCAAGGTCCACTATATGAGTGAGAACATGTGATACTCAGATCTTTGTTTTTGTGAGAGGTCACTCAGTATTATAGATTCTAGTTCCATCCAGGTTGCTGTGAAATTCATGATTTTGTTCTTTTTTATGGCTGTGTAGTATTCCATCATATATATGTACCACATTTAAAAAATCCAGTCCTCTTTTGATGGACAGCATCATTGATTCCAGGTTCTTGCTATTGTGAACAACGCTGCAATAAACATATGTGTGTAGGTATCTTTTTCATAGAGTGATTTGAGTTCTTCAGGGTATATTCCCAGTAGGGGGATTGCGGGGTCATATGGGAGGTCGATATTTAGAACTTTTAGGAATCGCCACACTGTTTTCCACAGAGGTTGCACTAGTTTGGACTCCCACCAACAGTGTAGTAGTGTTCCCTTTTCACCACACCCTCTCCAGTAACTGTAATTTTTTGAGTTATTGATAATTGCTATTCTGACTGTAGTTAGGTGGTATCTCAGTGTGGTTTTGATTTGCATCTCCCTGATGATTAGTGAGGTCGAACATTTCTTCATGTGTCTGTTGGCTGCTCGGATGTCTTCCTTTGAAAAGTGTCTGCTTTTGTCTTTAATAGTTGATGGGAGCTCTGAAGACTGTTTAACCAGGTAGGATTTCTTAGATTTTTAAAAATTTATGTGTTAACTAAGAGAGTACAGAGATAAGAAACTGATACCTGTTGAGTGTTCGACTCTGGATAAGATGCAATATTTTATGCTTGACATTTACCTCACATAGTCATTTCACAGCTTTGCAAAGTACCTGTTCTATGATAACCTACATTTTGCCAGTGATTGTGGTTTGGAAAGGTCGACTAGCCAGTGATCCCACAGTTACCAAATAGCTGACTCATGATTTTACAATCAGTCTGCCAGTCTCCCAAATACCTTGTTTTACCCCTCAGCATAGATTGAGAGAGGCCTGTGCAATGTTGGTATCCAGGTGCAGGTCTACATGAGGTTAATTCAGAAAGTCAGATTAGTTATGTGCTAAGTCTCTTTCACAGTCTTTCTGAAAAGCCTGGTTGGTCCAAGAGTTTGTCTTTTGTATTTGACAATCACAGTTTAACTGATACTTTGTTTTCACCATTTAAGGTTTCAGTGCAAATCTCACTTAACTGTAGCAGTAGACCACAGGTTTTACGCAAACAAGACCAGGTAAGTCCTAGAGGGGAATTATTTTACTGTAGGTGAAGGATATCCCTATGTACAACATATTCTGCTAATTATATTGAGAACCCATTGGATGGATATTTCTAATTTATTTATCTTATTACTGACTTCCCAGTTTGGATTTTCCTCAGGCTAGCACACTGCCTAGTTCCATGCCGCCTTTTCTTTTTCTCTGGTATCTTTACTCTCTCTTTTCTATGATATTTCCATAATGATTTTTGTTTTTGGCTTTCTCCTATGCTTTTCTTGGTGTTTTGATTGTTCTGTTATTGTTCTCATTCAGCCAGCTAAGTATTCACCATCTTTCTATAGACAGAATCAAAAGCACATAGAATTTCAGTATTTTAGGAAATCTTAGTGACTAGTAAAAATATCCTCCAATTCTTACAGCTGTGTTTAACATCCTGATAAAGTGGTTGCTCAGATGGAGAAGCTAAAATTCAAGGAGATAAAGTAACTTATAGGGATATAGGAAGTAGTAGAAATGAGATATGAATTCAGGTTTCTTTAATCAAAGTCCCATATTCTTCCTTCATTATCCTGTCAGAGAGTTTTTTTTTTTTTGAGTTGGAGTCTCACTCAGTCGCCCAAACTGGAGTGCAGTGGCCGCTCCTGGCCACCGCAGCCTCGACCTGCTGGGCTCCAGCAATCCTTCCGCCTCAGCCTTCCAAGTAGCTGGAACTACAGTCGTGCGCTACCATGCCCGGCTGATTTTTTATTTATTGTAGGGATGAGGTCTCGCCAAGTTGCCCAGGCGGGTCTCGAACCTGAAGGCTCAGGCAATCCACTCACCTCCCAAGATGTGGGATTACAGGCTGAGCCACCGAGCCCCGCCGAGAGTTTTTAATAATAGAAAAAGGGAGTGTGTTTGGCGAACCCAATGGAAGAGACAAAGAATGAAATTGGCTGGTGAACCCAATGGAAGTGGATAAGAAAGGAATGAGCAAAGGAAGGTCATGTTTGTAGAGAAACACCAGTGGTTTGGACAGGAATAAGAAAAGAGATTGGAATGTTGGGATTGACTATAAGTGTGATAGAGATAGCTTATAGGATGGAAGGATACAGGAGGTGGGGCATCATCACAAAAGGCATATTAAAGTAAGGGTTTCAAGGGAGTTCTGAACAGGTTGCTGCTTTTTTGTTTGTTGAATTGCAGAAATTGATACACTTGAAAGTTTCTGTTGAAAGATGCTCAAAGAATTTGAGCCATTGGAAAGAGTCTCTAAAGTAGATAGAAATATAGTATCGTGCACTTCTAACCTCCACCTTACAGAGTGTTCGAGCACCTTAAATACTAGAGGGTTAAAGGTTGCCGTGCTACTCAGATCTGTGGCCCAGGGCAGGTGTTCCCCCACGTCTGCCTCTTTGTGTAATTCACTGATGTCCTTCCCATGTACATGTAGGGTTGGGTGGGTGTAGTATTGGCTGGCAAATCCGCCATGGAGCTTCAGTTGGGTAGCTGCTAACATGCCTACACCGGAGGCAGACAACTGAGACTCTATTCTTAACTTCTTTGCCAGAGGCAGGGAAATAGACACCTGCTGTTGTTCATTTAGCCCATCCTTTCAGAAAGCTGTGTTTTCATAGGCTGAAGATTTAAAGGTTGGAGACTGCCGTCAATCATTGCAGAAGAGAAATATGGAAGTGGGAGCCCAGAGACTGGAAGGCATTTCCAAAGTACTTAAGGAAATAGAAATACAACTTCCAGGACTCAGATTTTTCACCCGTCTCTCTTGTTGGGTATCTGAGTACTTATGATGGTTTTTAAGGACTTACTAGTTTTTGTGGACCTGAATAAGGCACGATATATATAGGGAAATTAATTGAATTTTATAATTTTGAATGTTTTAATCATTCTGGGAAGAGTATTCCTGCTCTAGAATGTACATTTGTACTTTGGCTTTTGTGCATTCTGCTTTCCAAAATGTCAAATGTTTTGGTGGACTCCTATACTGGTTTAGGGTAAGGGAAATCAATGGGACCTGCTTAAGTGATTCCAGTGCTAAAGAACCAAGGTTGTGGTAACACTCACGTGTAGTTCTAGCCATATGGTGGATGGCTGAGGTGGAAGAATCACCAGAGCCCAGAAGGTTGATGCTTGCGTGGCTGCGAGCATGCCACTGCTCTCCAGTCTGGGGGATGGAGTGAGACTCCAGTTCAAAAAAAAAAAAAAAAAAAAGCAAGGCTGCCCCTTTTCAGTGACACAGATTAGTCTCTGAACCAAATAATGGAGATGAGGCAGTATATTTCTCTAACTTGGTTTAGCTTATTAGGTTAGTTCCAGTTCAGATAACAAAAGTTATATCAGCCATTAATGGGACTTTCAGTTCAGCCTTCAGAATATACAATTCATGAAGATGAATTATTGTCAGAATCTGCTAAAATATTGACTCTCACTAGTTCTTATGGAATGAAGGTTGAGTTTTCCTGAAATATATCATAGGTTGGGAGAAGTGGAGATGAGAAAGGTAAACTCCATCATTTTTAAAACTGGGACCATATTTTAATCATATATATTTTTTTTAATCAATATTTTTTATTATGATATAGTGGGGTACAGTTAAGGGTTAGGTACACAAATATGCTTCATTCAGGCACCCTTGTTGATAAGAGGTGTCTCCCCGTCCCCAGACAGATATTTACTACCGTTAATCCCATCTCCCTTCCCCTCCCCCCCATAGTTTCCCACCACTGTCAGTCATTTTCTTATAGTATTACATTGGATGATCAAGGTCCATTATATAAAGTGAGAACATGTGATACTCAGATCTTTGTTTCTGTGAGAGGTCATTCAGTATTATAGACTCTACTTCCATCCAGGTTGCTGCAAAACTCATGATTTTGTTCTTTTTTATGACTGTGTAGTATTTCATCATGTATATGTACCACATTTTAAAAATCCAGTCCTCTTTTGATGGACAGCATGGTTGCTTCCAGGTTCTTGCTATTGTGAACAGTGCTGTGATAAACATACGTGTGCAGGTATCTTTTTTATAGAGTGATTTGAGTTCTTCAGGGTATATTCCCAGCGGGGGGATTGCAGGGTCATATGGGAGGTCAATTTTTAGAGCTTTTAGGAATCACCATACTGTTTTCCACAGAGGTTGCACTAGTTTGCACTCCCACCAACAGTGTAGAAGTGTTCTCTTTTCACCACACCCTCTCCTGCAACTGTTATTTTTTGAGTTATTGATAATTGCCATTCTGACTGGAGTTAGGTGGTATCTCAGTGTGGTTTTGATTTGCATCTCCCTGATGATTAGTGAGGTTGAACATTTCTTCATGTATCTGTTGGCTGCTCGGATGTCTTCCTTTGTGAAGTGTCTGTTCATATCCTTTGCCCATTTTATAATGGGGTTGTTTGTTTTTTTCTTTTCAGCACATTTGAGTTCCTTGTAGATCCAAGATGTTAAGCCTTTGTCAGACTTGGAGTTGGCAAATACTTTTTCCCAGTCTGTGGGCTGTCTCCCTGCTCTCTTGATGGGTTCTTTGGCTTTGCAGAAGCTTGTCAGTTTAATGAAGTTCCACTTCCTATCTTATCTCTTATGGCCTGTGGGTTTCGGGTTTTGTTCAGGAACCGGATGCCAGTTCAGATTTCCATGAGGGTATGTCCTTCATTTTCTAAGGTTCTTATGGTTTGAGGTTTTGCATTTAGGTCTCTGATTCATTTAGAGTTAATTTTTGTGTATGGGGATAGATAGGGGTCTTGTTTCAATCTTATGCATGTGGTCAGCCAGTTGTCCCAGCACAATTTACTGAATAGGTTCTCCTCTCCCCAGTGGTAGGTGGTGGAGGCTTTGTTGAAGATGAGTTGGTTGAGAAATTGAGGTTTTTCTTCTGGAATCTCAATTCTATTCCATTGATATATATGCCTGTTCCTGTACCAATACCAAGCTGCTTTGATGATTGTAGCTTTATAGTAAAGTTTGAAGTCTGGTAATGTAATACCACCTGCTTTTTTTTTTTTTTTTGCTGAGAATTGTTCTGGCTATTCTTGGTCGTTTGTGTTTCCATATGAATTTCTGTGTTGTTTTTTCTAGGTCTGAGAAAAATGTAGCTGGTAATTTGATGGGTATTGCATTAAATCTGTAGATTGCCTTAGGTAAGATGGACATCTTCACAATGTTGATTCTTCCAATCCATGAGCATGGGATATTTTTCCACTTGTTTGTGTCATCTTTGATTTCTTTGAGCAGTGTTTTGTAGTTTTCATTGTAAAGGTCTTTCACATTACTGGATAGGAAGATGCCAAGGTATTTCATTTTTTTGGTGGCTATTGTGAATGGAATTGTGGTTTTTATTTGGGTTTCTGTTTGTTTCTTATCGGTGTAGAGAAATGCGATTGTCTCTTGCACATTTATTTTATATCCTGAGACTTTGCCAAATGCCTTTATCAGTGTAAGGAGGTTTTTGACAGATTCTCTTGGGTTTTCAAGGTACACAATCATGTCATCTGCAAAGAGAGATAGCTTGATTTCCTCTTTGCCTATTTGAATACACTTGATTGCCTTCTCTCCTCTGATTGCTCTAGCCAGGACTTCCAATACTATATTGAACAGGAGGGGTGAGAGTGTGCATCCTTGTCTTGTTCCAGTTTTCAGGGGAAATGGTTCCAGTTTTTGTCCATTTAGGAGTATGCTGGCTGTGGGTTTCTCGTAGATGGTTTTTACTATTTTGCGGTATGTTCCCCGTATGCCTAGATGTTAGAGGGTTTTTATCAAGAAGGGGTGCTGGATTTTATCAAAAGTTTTTTCTGCGCCTAATGATATAATCATGTGGTTTTTGTTTTGACATCTGTTGATGTATTTAATTACATTTATGGTTTTACGGATGTTGAACCAGCCTTTCATCCCAGGGATGAAGCCTACTTGGTCATGATAGATGATTTTTAAGATGTGTTGTTGAATCCAATTTGCTAGGATCTTGTTGAGAATTTTAGCATCTATGTTCACCAAAGATATTGGCCTGTAGTTCTCTTTCTTTGTTGGGTCTTTACCTGGCTTGGGTATCAATGTGATGTTGGCTGTGTAAAATGATTTGGGGAGAGTTCCGTCTTTCTCAATCACCTGGAATACCTTCAGTAGGATTGATATTAGCTCCTCCTTAGATGTCTTGTAGAATTCTGCTGGAAAGCCATCTGGTCCAGGACATTTTTTTGTAGGTATTTTTCTTATAATATAGTCAATTTCCTTGATTGTTATTGGTCTATTTAGAGTTTCAATTTCTTCTTGTTTCAACCTAGGCAGGTTGTGTGATGTCAGAAAGTCCTCCATTTCCAAAAGGTTTTCAAGTTTGTTTCCATACAAGTGTATGTAGTAGTCTCTAATAATCTTTTGTATTTCTTCAGGGTCAGATGTCACTTCATCTTTTGTGTTTCTCATTGTGTTTATTTGGGCATTTTCTCTCTTTTTCTTGGTCAGTCTAGCTAGGGACCATCAATCTTGTTTATCCTTTCGAAGAACCAGCTTTTTGTTTCATTGATTTTTTTGTATTATCTTTTTGTCTTCTACGTCCTGGATTTGGGCTTTTATTTTGGTGATCTGGATTCTTCTGCTGAAATTAGGGTTTTTGTGGTCTTGCTTTTCCAGCTTTTTTAGGTGGCTTCTTTGGCTGTTAATTTGTGATCCTTCCATTTTCTTCATGTGTGTTTGTAGAGATATAAATTCCCCTCTTACTGCAGCCTTCATGGTGTCCCAGAGATTTTGGTAAGATATTTCTTCATTTTCATTTGTTTGCATGTATCTTTTAATCTCTGTTTTGATTTCATTATTGACCCAGGAGTTGTTTAGCATCATGCTGTTTAGTGTCCATGTCTTTGTGGATTTTGGGGGGACCTTGTTTGTGTTAGTGTTTATTTTTATTGCACTGTGGTCCAAAAAGGTGCATGGTAAAATTTCAGTCCTTTTAAATTTGCTTATTCTTGATTTATGACCAAGTATGTGTTCAATCTTAGAGTACGTTCCATGTGGTGATGAGTAGGATATGTATTCTGTTGTCTTTGGATGGAGGGTTCTGTAGGTATCAATTAAGTTCATTTGATCAAGAGTCACATTGAGGTTTCGGATCTCATTGCTGATTTTTTGTCCTGATTATCTGTCTAGGGTTGTGAGTGGGGTATTGAAGTCCCCAGCTATGATGGTATTGGAGTCAATATCTGGTTTTAGTTTACCTAGGAGCTGCTTTATGAAAGTTGGTGCTCCTATGTTTGGTGCATATATGTTTAGGATGGATATTTCTTGTTGATGGATTGAATTTTTATCATTATGTAATGGCCTTCTGTATCTTTTTAAATTTTTGATAGCTTAAATGGTATTTTGTCTGAGATTAAGATCGTGACTCCTCCTTTCTTTTGTGTTCCATTCACATGAAAATTTGTTTCCCATCCTTTTACTTTGAGTCTGTGAGTGTCCTTTCTAGTGAGGTGAGTCTCTTGAAGGCAATAGATTGTTGTGTGGTGATATTTTATCGATTTTCCCATTCTATGTCTTTTCGGTGGTGCATTTAGTCCATTCACATTCAAACTAATTATTGAAATGTGAGAGTTGATCCCTATCATAATGTTCTTACAGAGTTGTTTTTCTTCCTGTTTGTGTGTTGTCTTTCTTTTGGTTTTAGAGTTGGATCATGTGTTTCTAATCTTTTGCCTGTACTCTTGTGAAGAACGTTGTTGTTCTTTTTTCATTTTCTTCTGTGTTCAATACTTTCTTAAGTGTTTCTTGTAGAGTTGGTCTTGTGGCAGCGTAGGTTCTTAGGGATTGAATATCTGGGAAAGATCTCTATTCTCCCTCATTGATGAAGCTTAGCTTGGCTGGGTAGGTTATTCTCGGTTGAAATTGTTTATCTTTTAGAACTTTGAAGTTAGGGCTCCAAGCTCTCCTAGCCTGGAGGGTTTCTGTAGATAAATCTGCTGCTATTCTAAATCGTCTTCCCTGGTACATAGTCTGACCTTTTTCTCTTGCAGCCTTTAGAATTTTTTCTTTTATACCTACTTTGTTTAGACAAATTATTATATGTCTGGGAGTTGGTCTTCTCATTTGTTGTCTTGCAGGGGTTCTCTGAATCTCTTGTGTTTGAATTTTTTCATCCTTGATGAGATGAGGGAAATTTCTTGAATGATTTTATGTAATGTTTGTTCCACTGCGACCTCTATTTCTCTCTCTGCCTCAGAAAGGCCAATGACTCTTAGGTTCACTCTCTTGAAGTGATCATTCATCTCTTGAAGGTTTTGTTCTGTCTTTTTGAGCTTCCTTTCTTTGCTTTTGACAGTTTGGGTTAGTTCTGTGTTTTGGTCTTCGAGCTCTGAAATTCTTTCTCCTGCTTGGCTAATTCTGCTTTCCATGCTTATTAGTTTGTTATTTATTTCCATCACAGTATTCTTTACTGCTGTTATTTCTGACATCAGCTTCTTCCTATTTTCCTCTTGTCTCTCCTCAATTTTTAAAATTCTCTCTATTAATGTCTTGATGTCTGGGTTTGTTGCATGTGACCAGTCATTCTGGGGCCTCTTCATTGTTTGTGTTCCAGAATCTGTTTTTTCAGTGTCTGATCTCCCAGGGGTCTGTATGAGACCTATAGTCTTCTTTTGTTTTTTCTTCATTTGTGCAGTTTTTTCCCTCTCCCTACCTTTTCCTTCCATCGACATCACTGTCTTCTTTAATTCTGTTATTCAGGGGTAGAGGGATTGCTTTTATTCTGTTTGTTCAATGTCCTATTTTTTATGTATGTCCTCTTACTTTGTTCAATTCTGGAGTTGCACTGTAGGTTGGGGGTGGTCCTTTTTGCAGTTTTGAGATTTTTCTTAATGAGGGAACTGTGATTCAAAATCTATCTGCAGATCCTGGTATTCACCGACAGGTGTATGAATAATTTGAAACCCACTTCCCACTGCCTTGGAATCTGTCCATGCAGTGGGGCTGTAGGTTTACTCCCTGAAATAAAATGTGGTTAGCAGAGGGAGGAGAATGGAACAGACAGTTGGGGGAAGAGGGGGGTGGAGAGATAGAGGAGTAAGGGGGGGAAACAAACGAGTGTACCAACAAATGGAGAGAGAGACCTATACTGAAACAGATAAAAACAATAGACCACAGCTACAGACTAACTAACTCCCATACCAAAAAAATAAAACATACAATGATGCTAACATACAAGGTAACCAACCACCTTATTGGTGTGCTGTTCCTCTATACAAAGATATGGTTTACAGAGAGGAGAAAATTCAAGAAAAGGAAGTGGAAAAAAAAGTAACAATACAGTAGGAATAGAATTAAGTCTGTAAACTAACAGAGCCAATCAAGCACACTCTGAGACTTTTCGTTTAAGTCCAATGTCCTTTCAGCTCTGATTTCTAGCTTTCTTTTCAAGCTGGTAAATTAGTTCTCAGTTAGGGTCAGTTGCCCCTGGCCTGCTGTGAAGGACAGTTCAGATCATCCTCCGTTCACCACTCTGACCTGTGTCTGTTTTTCAAGCTTGTTTCTCCCGTTTTGGTGTTGTTACCTTGAATCACCAGCAGGTGGTGCTATCTCAACTGCTTGCCCCAGAGGGGCTGGGGCTGGACAGGAATGGGGCAGAGGCTGGAGATGGAAGCCTGCCTCAGGGCACACGGTAGGAGACCCTTGGCTGGCAGGACGTCATTGTGGCAGCAGAGGTGGCAGCAGTCCCAGCAGATCTTGCCTTCAGGGGCTTCAAGAACTGAAGTCATGGATTGCCTCAGGCATGGGTGGCGCAATGTGCTATGGCCACCATGGAGGCTGCGACGGCACTGGCAGCTGCTGTGTCTGCGCTGCAGTTGCTGTCTAGACTGCTGCGATGCCCCAGTGGTGGCAACAGCCAAGCTCTGCGTGAAGAGCAGGCTGCGATGTTGGGGTCTGCAGTCCCCGGGTAGAGAGCCAGAGACCCTCTGTGTTCTCCTTTGCAGAGAGTTTCATAGACCAGGTTTCCCCGTCGCCATCTTCATTTTAATTATATTAAGAAAAAACATTTAATATACAGATAGCTGACTTTCCCCATGATTTTATTTATTTTCTTTCTTGAGGGGGCACCCAGGTATGAACCAGTAGGTTTTGATTTTGAATAAATGAACCCACTTGTTTTTGTCATGTATTTTTACTCTAAAGACTTTCCAGCAAACTGATTAGTGAACACTTACAATCTGCACCAGATGATAATGGCACCAAGGTAAGTTGATCTTTTGAGAAATGAATATTCTTGATCTG
>JAPVLO010005927.1:0-21375 GCA_027257055.1 Cephalopachus bancanus | reverse complement strand
AGAAATTTAAGAATGGATAGGAATTTCTGTAGTCACTACTCTCTTCAACATTGAATTGAACCCTCTAGCCAGTACAATATAACAAACAAACAAACAAAATACAGATGGGGAAAAAATCCATATTCATAGATAATATATGAATGTTTACATAAAAATTCAAAAATATTGTAAAAATAGAATTACACACAAAAAGATAATGCATATAAAAATAACATTAATTACCAGTTGTGTTCTTGTAGGCCATATACTAATTAAAAGTTCTGCTGAAATAGACATATTCTGTAAAGCAAAAAGTTACATAACACTAAGGTATAACTCTAAGAATATGTGTCTGAGTACATGCAAAGGCCTTCAGTCATGAGAATATACTGGAGCACAAGATCAGACAATACAAGTTCATCGGTCACACACTCAGGAGAATGAGGCCAGCATGCCGTGATGCACATGCTGTTGCAGTGGCTCTGTTGACAGTCCTCTGGTCTAGTGACTCTGCTGTACTACATTTCAGCCTCTCTGAATCAATTTCATACTGCTCTTTCCTTCTTCCTTTATCTCACGTAAACTCCCTGAAGAATTAGATTGCATTTATTATTACCTATTCAAGGAAGTGTGTCTATTGTTCAGAGGTCCCTAAGAGATAAGAATAGTAATCCCTAACATTTAATAAATTCTTATTTGGTTTTTGGTCACAGCAGCTTTTATTGTTCCCTAAAAAGTCCATTTTCCTGTAAAGACATTCATTTAGATGAGACAAACACCAGGTTTTTCCAAAGTGCCTAAACGCATCCAATTCCCATGACTTCAATGAGAATAATAAGGCACCAAAGAATGCATCCACTTCAACACTCAGGGTCATCAATTCCTGCAGAGTCCTTGGTTTCTGTGACAGGGGAAGAAATTTTTGCTAGCAAATAGCTGAGTTAAAATCCAGGCAGATGGACTCTCAATCTTCATCTTCAGGTTCTGAATTATTTAACATATTGCAACAGACTTGTATTTCAAGTCTAATTATGTTTTGTAAAATTTGTTTTAATAATTCCTAAACTTTATTCACAAATTTTCTATTCACTCTCTATATTTTTCTCTGTTTTCTCTGTCTTCTTTTCTTTCCAAAAGTTCCCAAAGACAATTCCTAAAATACTATTAGTCCTAGAGTTTGATTGGAGGCAAATTTATACCAACAATCTCAGGTCTGTGAATGTCCTGAGTAACTGGCATAATTTAATAGATGACTACAACGTAATGAAACTCTACAATGGCTAGTGGTTTTGTAACTCTGATTCAAGCACAATTAATTTCAAAGGTTTCTAGAATTATAAATGTGACTAAAGTTGACCCCATTATTTAAACTAATATTTAGTATACATTTAAAGTCTGATAGAGAATTGCCAAAAACATTGTATTAACGAATTATAGAATCTTATTAAAATGACCCTAGAAATCATCTGGTCCACATTATTATTATACAGAGACAAGGGCACTGAAGCCTGAAGTGGTGTCAAGATGTCCTGATAATTTTAAAGAATTGGTAAAAATATTTCCAAACTTGCTGTTAATTTAAAAGCATTAAAATATGTGTTTCAGAACATTTGGAGATTGGACAGAGATTTTTCTGATATGGCTTCTAATATATTTGTGATCAAATGTATTATTCAAATCTTCTGACTTTTATTAAGAGTTTAAATCTCTCATGATTACTTTACATTGAAGTGTATGAAACCATTTTTTCATGGTTCAGAATATAATCTATTTTGGTACATGGTTTGTATCACATGGACTGTTCTAGAAATATCAATTAATCATGTTGGTTGATAATGCTGTCCATATTCTTTCTTCTAAGCCAGGGGTCCCCAACCCCTGGGCCATGAACTGGTACCAGTCTATGGCCTGTTAGAAGCCAGGTTGCAAAGCAGGAAGTGAGCAGCAGGCAAAGCTTCATCTGTATTTACAGCCACTCCCCATCGCTGGCATTACCACCTGAGATTTTGCTCCTGTCAGATCAGTGGAGACATTAGATTCTCATAGGAGCATGAACCCTACTGTGAACTGCACATGTGAGGGATATAAGTTGTGTGCACCTTATGAGAATCTAATGCCTGATGATCTGAGGTGGGGCTAGCACTGGGGAGTGGCTGCAAATGCAGGTTAAGATTAGCAGTAAAATGACTGCACAGTGACCATAATAAATCAATTGCTTGAAGACTCCTATCAAAACCCTATGAGTGAGTGGCAAGTGAGTTGATGTACTTAAATTGTATAGTTGCATCTGGTGGCAGGATTTAAGTCAGAATCCAACATTTATTTTAATTGGTGTGTGGTCCATTGATTATTTTATTTACCACTTCCATCTACATCTTTTTTTTTTTTTTGAGTTGGAGTCTCACTCTGTCACCCAGACTGGAGTGCAGTGGCCGCTCCTAGCCACCGCAGCCTCGACCTGCTGGGCTCCAGCGATCCTTCCGCCTCAGCCTTCCGAGTAGCCGGAATTACAGGTGCGTGCAACCACGCCCGGCTAATTTTTTGATTTATTGTAGAGATGAGGTCTTGCCTGCCCAGGCGGGTCTCGAACCAGTGGGCTCAGGCAATCCACTCACCTCAGCCTCCCAAAGGCGCGGGATTACAGGCTGAGCCACCGAGCCTGGCTCCAACATCTCTTTTTTTTTAATTGGTGAGTTGTATAATTATTTAATTACATATTACAAAGCAATAAAAACATGCACAATAAATGTTATGTGCTTGAATCATTCCAGAACCATCTCCCAGTCTGCACAAAAATTGCCTTCCATGAAACCCGTCCCTGATGTCAAAAAGGTTGGAGACCACTGTTCTAAGCCACATGTTTCCCTATACTAAACATAGCTATCTCGGAAACATTGCAATTTTAAAGAATTTTAATGAATAAGATATAACTATACACAACTTGAACATAGCAGAATACATATATCCAAATTAGGAGTGCCTTTGAAATATATCACTTTTTTTAGTTGCTGAGTCAGGGTCTCACTCGGTCATCCAGGCTGGAGTGCAATGGCAGGATCACAGCTCAATGCAGCCCTAACCTCCTAGATTCAGGTGATCCTTCCACCTCAGCCTCCCATGGTGTGTGCTGCCACAACTAGCCAATTTGTTGATTTTTCTGTAGAGATGAGGTATTGCTATGTGGCCCAGGTTGCGCTCAAACTCCTGGGCTCAAGCAATCTTCCCAACTTAGCCTCCCAAAGTGCTGGGGATACAGGTGTGAGCCACCACGCTGGGTTGTCATCTCTCTGGGGGCTGTGCAATGATTGCTGTGACATTATTACTGCTCTATACATTTCCAAGGCTCCTGCTTGGTAACCGCCTTCCAGATCAATTTACTAAACAAACAAGAAAACCTGCCTCCTAGCTTGATCATGACAAGCCTTAGTCGGCACCATCTGTCTCCTCTCTCCTTCACACATCAGATCCCCCACCTCTTGGTGACAACCCACCCTATACAGAGGCCTTCGCCAGTCTAAGCTAATGAAGATCAGTAGCAGAGAGGCCACAAGCCAGTCTGCCACTGAAAGGGGACAGAGGAGACCCTCTGGAATAGCCTTACCAGTCCCCCATGGGATCCCAATCTGCCAATGGTGACCAATCAGACAACAGAACTGCCTGCAGGGAGCACTGCTCATCTTAAGAAGTGGATTGAAGACTTTGGGTTGTCATGTGGGGCCAGATTTTAATCCTCTTTGGATGCTCCTTGCTAAACAGGGAAAGGGCATTCCTGATATAAGGCAGGGCCAAAGAAGATCATGAAATGTCTGACATATTCACTCCCAAACCGAGATCCAAATTCAGGCAAACACATCTATGCACTTTTCTCTAAAGTGTCTTCGTAGCTGTGCTTACTTCCTTCCCTTTTCTTCCTCTCTTTTACCACCTTGAATATTGAGCATCTTTCTGAGCCCAGACCAAGCCAGGTCTTGGTCTCCCAAGAAGTCCTGCAGCTTTTCTTCTATCTTCCCCTCCAAAATTAACTCCTGCAGTTTTCATAGCATTCCTCAGTAGATCCTGGGCATTTCTGACTTGTGTGAAACTTGTCTTTAAACTCAGGTGTCTCTGTCATTTAGGGTAAAGCCACATCCTGTTATCCTCTTGTGCTAACATCTGTTCCTGACCCTCTACAGGAGAAACCTGCTTAATAAAAGTCTCCTGCCTATTATTTATAATTGCAAAAACATGGAACCACTGTGCTGCCCATCAAAACTAAACTGGATTAAAACAATGTGGTACATATACATGATGGAATATTACACAGCCATAAAGAACAAAATTATGGACTTCACAGCAACTTGAATGGATTAAAGTCTATGATACTCAGAGATTTATCATAGATAGAAAGAACTGAGTACCCACATTTTCTCACTCATAAGCGGACCCTGAACATTTACTGTAATACTATAAGGGATTGGCAGTAGCTGGAAACTGCCTGGGGGGTGGGGGGCATATAACATTCATAAGAGTACCTGATCTCAAACCAGGCAAAATGGGGAGGCCCAAACTTTATCTGTTCGATGATCACTTGTATATCTAATCCTGAATTATAGCCCACATCTTTAAAATAAAATAAATTGAAAAAAAGTAAAAGTCTGCTGCCAATGAGGAAACACTGATCGACATTGAGATGTATTATTTCTAAAACTTTATCATACTTCTGTGTACCTAAAGATCTTCATATTATCAGAATTGTGTCAAGGAATTTTCATGGAATATCAGGCCAAAATGCTGCATAGTAGAATTGAAAAAGAGATCTCAGTATTTCTTCAGTTGGTAAAACCACCACTCTGCTTTTCTACTCTGAACATGGCTCCCACCACCTTATTTATAACCTTGAGATGTCTGGAAGTCTATCTTTTATATATTAAAGTCATAAAGTCTCCACAGACTCTGATGCTAAGTACCAAGTGGCTAAATTATTAATTTTAATGAATGGAAATGGATCTGTAAAGACTCTTTACAACTTTGCCCTAGATAATTTTCTAGCTCATTCTTTCACAAATTCTTTCTCTCCTCTCTTTCTGTCACACATGCAATACCAATGTGGCTTTTAAAAAATAGGCTCTGTATTCCATCAGGAGTCAGAGAAACTTAATTCCTGGTAATAATAACACTAACATTAAAGAAACAAAACAACTGATGCTTCAGCTTAAAGACAGCTGATTTTTTAAAAAAAGTCTGCTTTGTGAACTCAACAAAAAAAATGTGATAACTATCCTTTTAGAAGGTGAACAATTAGTCACCATTTGATCTGAACAGTGCAGCTACACCAGTGTTCCTGGTGACGGCAAGATCTGACCGTCACAGCATCTGAAGGTTATGTTGATATAATGCCTTTCTTACAAATAATCTCTACAGATGATTCTATTCTACACAAGTGCCTGTTATCAGAGATATCCAAGAGAGTGAGTGAGTAAAAGGAAAGCTAATTCCAAATGGATATTCACATTTCAGGGCCCACATGCTTCTTCAAAAGATGTGGAAAGACTTCACATCATAAATTTGGACAATGATTTAAGTTACTTCATATCTGTATATGTCAAACAATTTTTTTGTGTTTGAGCAGAGATAGTTAGAAACTAGACAGAGAGGTTATTTTTGAAGCCTGTCACTTTGCCAATCCAAAGCTCTTCCTTTCTACTTTCAGCACTAACAAACAGAGAGAGACTTGGTTGGTTATGTCATTTGACACAGGTTTAAAAATATCTGTATTTTATATAGATATACCTATGTTTACAATATATGGAATGGATGGATGGATGGATGGATGGAAAGAAAGATAAATCTCAAGCTTCAGAGTCTTTTAAAGTGAAAGAATGATAGTTTTCTGCTTATTAATAAACAAAATTTTTGTTGACAACATTAAGGGTTTTGTGTTTGCTTTTGTTGTTTTTGAAGAAGGAAAGGGTGAGGTATCATTTGAAGTAAATTTATGTAATTTCTTCCTGATTATCTAGACCACATAACAGGGCATCTTATAAATAAAGAAGACACCACCAATAAACCCAGTGATTTTTCTTAGCATCTCTCTGACACAATCATTATTATCTTCACATCTTTTTCCCAGGTATGGATTTGTCCATTATCACGTGGACAGTAATGACCAGAAGATTACACAAATAGAGAACTGGCTGCTGGTTCTGGGTCTGCTACTAATTTTGTCTATATCTTTCATTTTCTTCAACTGTGAGGTTTGGGGATGAACAAAATGACACATCATTAGAAAGTACTTAAGGCAAGAGTCTATTTAAACAGGTTGTACATGAAGAAAATTGTAAAATGTTTCCACTGACTGGTAGGTTGCACACTACTTCGTGGATATTTTAAGGTAAATGTGCTCACATCACTATATTGACATACTTATAAAAGGCAAATTGTTACCATAGGAATACCTATCAACATTTTAATCATGTATTGTGAAATTATTTAAGTCAGTAGTCCTTAATTTATAAGCCATAATTGCTTTATTCCCCAATTTCTCATGTTTCTCATGTATCTGAAATCCCAAAATAAAATAAACATAGTGTAGTGTATAAAGCAGGAGAAGTTTAAATATGGAGCGTGCCACTCCAAAATGTTGTAGCACAATTCTCCTCATCTCATCATTTAGATGGGCAATCGATTATAGAAGCCAAGGTAATAGTACTGTTAAGATTATATCCAAACTACCTGCTGTTTACAATCTTTGTTTTCTTTTTTTGAGACGGGCTCTAGCTATTTGAGCAACCTGGTCTGGAACTCCCGGATTTAAGCAAGCTTTCCACCTCAGCCTCCCAAAGTGCTGGAATTACAGGTATGAGTCAAAATGCCTTGCCATTTTCAACCTTTTTATATCCTAATTCTTATTGGCAATTCAAACTACATAAGCACATCATTGATCCAAAGAGCTACTGTCTTACTACATTCCAGACGCTCTGACAGGCACTAGAGATACAAACCACAATCAGTACGTTCCCTCAAGGAGCTCAGAATCTGTACTCGGGTAATGGCAAGGATAAATGAGGACCTGCAGTCTCACCAAGGAAGCATCAGAAGAGGCTGAGGAAGGACTGCTTGAGCCCAAAATTTCAAGACCACCCTGAACAACATAGAGAGGCCTTGTCTCTACAAAAAATCAAAACATCAAAACAATTAGCTGGGCATGATGGTCCATGCTTGTAGTCCTAGTTACTCAGGAGGCTGAGGCAGAAGCATTGCCTGAATCCAGGAGGGCGAGGCTGCAGTGAGCTTTGAAAGTGTCACTGCACTCCAGTCTGCTCAACAGAGTGAGACTCTAACTCAGAGAAAAAAAAAGTAGAGGACAAAAGGTGAAAGGCAAATGACTAAATGATTCTAAAAATAACTGTTCTGTATAATATGTGCCTTTGAGAATGACTCTACATGGGGAATAAGACATGTAATAACATAATGCCTGTTTTTGTATTCAACTGTTCAACGATTTAAGCACCTACTATGTACCTGGTACAAGATAAAGATAAATGAAATAATGCAAAGATAAATGAAATATATATTCAAGAGCTTTCAAGAAAGTAGTAAGTACAAGTGAAAGGCATTTTTTATTTTTTATTTTTTTTGAGTTGGAGTCTCACTCTGTCGCCCAGACTGGAGTGCAGTGGCCGCTCCCGGCCACCGCAGCCTCGACCTGCTGGGCTCCGGCGATCCTTCCGCCTCAGCCTTCCGAGTAGCCGGAATTACAGGCATGTGCTACCACGCCCGGCTGATTTTTTGATTTATTGTAGAGATGAGGTCTCGCTACCCAGGCGGGTCTCGAACCCACGGGCTCAGGCAATCCACTCACCTCAGCCTCCCAAAGGCATGGGATTACAGGCTGAGCCACTGAGCCCGGCGTGAAAGGCATTTTATATACTGGCATGCAAACATGTTCCAATAAAGTGCTATGAGATTTATAAGAGGAAAAAGCCTTTCAACTGGCTTAAAAATCAGATGCCATTTATTTTAAGAACAGAGGTCTCCTATCTGATCCTAAAGAAGATGCCAAATATATGAAGGACCAGCAAAATCTAGTCCTACTAAAATAATGCTTTGCAATTATTATAAATTATATATTAAACAAATTATAGTTTATAACGCTTTCATGCTTTGAAAAGTATTAAATATTAAGTATTAAATATTCCAAAAACCTGGCAGCCTAAATATTTTATCACTATTTTTAATTGGAAACTGAGGTTAGAAAGGGCAAAGGCAACTTTAGAGGCTCTAGAGCTGATAATGTAAATTGGAGAGGCAAGTACTAGAATGTACCCCTTCTACTCCACCACAGCTACGCTGGAATCTGAACACCAAAAAGAGTAATTCTAAATACTGATGGGGCTGTAAATCTCAAGTTACATGGGTTTCTATCACAAATAATCTGAGTATGGGGGACCTTCATATCTTGGTCATTCAGACCAGTTAAACTGAGTTCAGTGCCAGTCTAACTGTTGTCGTGAGATTGTTGAGTCAAGAATCACTTGAGAAACCCAATCTGTTCAAAAGCTGCCAAAGGGAGTCATCTTTTCCTTGAATTAGGCCTCACATAGACACAGCAGTGTCATCCTAGGTATTTTGCTTATCCTACATGTGGTCAATCTGGAAAGCATTTGATTAAATCATTGGAAGTTAGAGGCGCTGACTTGGAATTGATTCCAATATTGAATAGATTATAAAAGACAATGGGACACGCCTGGCTCTTCAATCCAATCTACATCTACTTTGCATGGAATATAATAGATTTGGTTCAATAGATTCAATACTGACTTCATATGGCTATTCGAGAGCAAAAATTTGGAGTGGGGGTTGGGTCTTCATAAAAGGATTAAATATTTTTCTTCTCAAATCTCTACTGCTGTAACTGCTTCTGTGCAGTCCCACGTGGGTTGCCAGGCATTTTAATTTCCAACAAGGGATCTGTGTGAACTTAATTGAATGTGGAAAAAAATCCGGACAACAGTCTTGTGAAAATTGTCTCCTCATGCTTCACCACCCTTAGGCAAATGGCTGAATTTAAAGTGCAGCAAAGATTCACCAGAGTATCTGAAAATCGATTTCTTGAGGAAACTGATTAGTAAGATCCTTCATGTAAAGTTAAGGGGAGCACTTTTAAATATTTAAAGAAATCTATACATAATATTTAACATGTTTGCACATGCCAACAAAAAATCACTTGTCCTACTGAATAACTGATGTGCTGATATTTCAAAATCCAACCGTCTCCATGTAGATCAAGCCAAGGACTTTGCAACATAAACAAGAATGTATTCTATACTTACTCTTGTGAGAGGGGAACACCCCCAAAAAACTCAGAATTATTTTTTGAAGGGGGAGCTCCTCATAGTACAGGCTTCCCACTAAGTAAGTTTTCTAGGAACCCACTGGTATCAGCTAGCATTGCAGTAAGGTTGCACTTGGCATCAGTCAAATTTTTTTGAGATTCTTTCAATACATTTGCCCATTTCATGATGGACAATTGACATAAACGATCTGCCCATGCCATGAAGAATGTTCAGCTATTTTGGACCAAAAACATGACTCCCAAGCCCCACTCTCCCTATTCACCTGATCTTGTCCCAAGTGACTTTTTTTGTTTCCCCAGATAAAGTCCTCCAAGGGAAACATTTTGCCCATGTGGAAGAGGTAAAACAAAAAATGGCAAAAACACTAAAAGGCATCAAAATGTAATGGATGAGTTCAAAAATTGTTTTCAGGCATGAAGAAAGCATCTAGATAGGTATATTACATCAAATGGAGAGTACTTTGAAGGTGACTGAAGTTTAAACACGTAAGAATAAATACATAATGTTTTATAAATAAATTCCAAGGTTTTTTATGGGTTCCCCCTCATACACACAGAAAATGTAATTATGTTACATCTTCCACTGGGTTACTCTAGTATATTAGAAACAATATTGATTTTTTTAACCTAATCTTATATCTGGCCATTAAATTCTGATAGTAGTTTTTTCTTTTGTCCAGTTGATTTACTTGGATTTTCTAGTGAGACAATCATATAATCTGCAATAATATTTTTCTCTTCCTTTCCAATGTTTAAAATCTCATTTACATTTTTGTCTTATTACATCAACAGCAAAATAATTATAGTAGCAGAGGACACGTACATGGTGCTTAGTATATGCCAGATACTTTTCTACGTATGTTAGTTATAAACGTATTTAACCCTCAAGAGAGATATGACATAGGTATTATTCCCCTCATTTTACAAATAGTGAAATTGGATGCACAGATTTAAGTTCATGCAAAAGTAATTTCAGTTTTTGCATTGTTGGTATTTGCCATTTGATAGTGGAATACATTATTAAATAAAAGTGGTCATGTTATATATCATTTTAATGTGCATTTCTCGCTTTATTTTTTTTGCTAATGACTTATTACTGGCTGTTTATGATATATTTATTTTAGTCTATGGAAATGATGTTAGACAAAAAGCAAATCTGAGCAATTTTCTTATTCGAGTTCAAAATGGGTCGCAAAGCAGTGGAGTCAACTCGCAACACCAACAACACATTTGACCTAGAAAATGCTAATGAACATACAGTGCTGTGGTGGATCAAGAAGATCTGCAAAGGAGACAAGAGTCTTGAAGATGAGGAGCATAGTGGCTGGCCATCTGAAGTTGACAACGACCAACTGAGAGTAATCATCAAAGCTAATCCTCATACAACTACAGGAGAAGTTGCTGAATAACTCAATGTCGACCCTTCTCCGATCATTGGGCATTTGAAGCCAATGGAAAGGTGAAAAAGGTTGATAAGTGGTTGCTTTATGAGCTGACTAAAAGTTTTAAAAAATCATCATTTGAAAGTGTTATCTTCTCTTATTGTATGCAACAACAATGAACTGTTTCTCCATCGGATCGTGACTTGTGACGAAAAGTGGATTGTATATGACAACTGGTGATGACCTACTCAGTGGTTGGACCAAAAAGCTCCAAAGCACTTCTCAAAGCCAAACTTGCACCAAAAAGGTCACGGTCAACTGTTAGGAGGTCTCCTGTCAGTCTGATACACTACAGCTTTCTGAATCCCAGCAAAACCATTACATCTGGGAAGTAAGCTCAGCAAATCAATGAGATGCACGGAAAACTGCAATGCCTGCTGCTAGCATTGGTCAACAGAAAGGGCCCAATTTTTCTCTATGACAAGGCCCATCTGTACATCATACAACCAATGTTTCAAAAGTTGAATGAATTGAACTAGAAAGTTTTGCCTAATCCACCACATTCACCTGACCTCTCGGCAACCAACTACCATGTCTTCAAGCATCTCGACAACTTTTTGCAGGGACACAGTTTCCACAACCAGCAGGATGCAGAAAATCCTTTCTACGAGTTTGTTAAGTCCCAAAGCATAGATTTTTATGCCACAGAAAACAGCAAATTCTCACTGGCAAAAATGCAATGATTACAATGTTTCCTATTTTGATTAAAAAAGATGTGTTTGAGCCTAGTTTAAATGATTTAAATTCACTGTCTAAAATCCCGATTACTTTTGTACCAACATAACAGGTGAAGGAACATATATAAGACCACATAGACACTAAGGGGTTGAACTAGGACCATGAACCTCTTCTCTACAGCATCATTTTGGCATAGTATTTACTACAGTCAGGAAGAAAAACCCAAGGTGTTAGGCCACAAAATAATACAAGTGAAAGTGGGAACACTTATCTTGTTCCTGATTCCCATAGGATCAGTACTATGTGGCTGTTATTTGTTTTAAGACATAAAGAAGAAGAGAATCAACTTGAGGTTTTGCCAGTAACTACAGAGCTGTTTCCTGCCATCTGGACATCCTGGAACCTGTGTTATTCAAGGTCTAGCATTCCTACTGGGCCAGTGCAACACTGCCCAGCTGCCAGACATGAAGACAGTGGACCAAGTTGACTGGACAACAGCACCACTAGTGAACAATGTCTCTCCAAATGGCAACATGCTTGATGGGTACCCCATGGGAACTCACCAGAACCACAATATGAAAGAGGAGAAAATTTCTTAATGGTTCCAGCAACAGGGAAAATGTATCAGCCGATCTTTCTTCTACCCACCTCAGAAAAGGACTACTCACTTCTACAATGTGTATATGTGTGTGCTTAGGAAGAGAGCAGAGCAGGGTGAAGTAGAGATAAATGACAGGAATTCAGTCATTCTCTTTAATGTCTTCTTGCTTTAAGTTTCTATAGCTGTCTACTCTCTTAGTCCAGAGAGGAGGATTTTGCTCAGATAAAAGAACTGCTCTTTCCCAAGCCTGGTTACACCTTGGGAAAACACAGAAGACCTTTTTACATGGTGCTCCAACTGGGGAGGAGGACGGAAAAAAAGCCCTGGCATTCACAAGCATTTCCTGCTAGAAGGGCTCTCATTAAGAACACGATCTATGTATACTAGCTGACAGGAGGGTCAAAGGTAAAGGAATGAAAAACAGAAGACAACCACCACAGTCTCAAGTAAATGTTTTCTCATTCCTGAGGCTGTACCCTCCTCCTCTTCGTGACTCATACAGCCTGCCTGTGAGAGACTTGGAGTCCTCAGCAGACTCGAGGACCAATGTAATGTATTAGTTGCTATTTCCACCTTACTTAGGCAGTTTGCTAGTCACAAAGGGCCATCCCCACCTGCTGCCAAAGGGCTATCTCTAAAACCCAAATTCAATATCACAGGACTGAGCTTACTGCCTACAGGAGATAGTCCAAACCCAGAGGGTTCCTAAGAAGTCTGCCATCCGGCCACTGCAGCAGGCATAGGGGGCATGCTCGGCCCTGGGTTTGGAACTGGGCTAAGATCCCAAAGCCAGGTTTCCTAATCCAGAACAACAAAAGAAAAAGTTAAGATCTTTTCTGCAGTGTCCCAGAAGCCCCAGGAAAGCATAGGGCAACATAAGTTGGTTTTTTAAAACGGCATTTAAAGGTTGTGGCTATTAAAAGTTTATTCAAGCCTCTATGCATGTCCCAAGCTCCTAGAACAGTGCCTTCACACAGTTTGTGTTCTGAATGCCTGGTTGAAAAGACGGACGTGTCTAAGTATCCTAACATCCAATCCAATACTTTAAAACCAGACCACAGTGTTTATTTGTGAAGTAGCATCTTGTGAAATCCTTGCAAAGTCATTCACAAAAGTAATTATCAAGTTTTGTGTAGCGTTACTCAGAGAAAGGACCACCTGGAGCTCTGAGGTTGCCTACAAGGATTGATTTTAATTCCAAGACTTCAGGGAAGCTGTGTCGGGAAAATTTTCATCTTTAAATAGCTAATAAGAATCTCCATTAATTAATTAATCCCCATGCATTAATTAGAAGTACTTGTGACAAAATTCATCTGAGCTTTCATCAATTGATAAAATAACCACGCAAATGTGTTTGATTTTTTTTTTTTCTAATTCATTCTATTTTCTGGCTTATAGGCAATTTCTGACGGAAAAATTAGCTATTTAGGTCCTACCACCTCCCCCGCCAGTTTCCCCTCAAGGAGTCTTACCTGCATAATGTACCGGAATCTCTATCTTTGGCCCAATGACTTAGTGTCCCTCCTCCAGGCTGATGGCAGTGATGGCGGTCTGCTTGCAGCAGGAATGAATCAGCAGGTAGTCATCTTCCTGTAGTCCTTTGATACATTCCCCTAGAAAATACAGTTTTATACAAGAAATTTAGAATGGGCATCTGCTTACTCCACACTCTGCAATACAATTTCTTGAGTTAAAACTTTACTAATGTACAGCCTAGGCAGCATAGCGAGGCCTTATGTCGATAGAAAAATCAAACCATTAGATTAGCATGGTGGCGCACACCTGTAGTCCCACCTAAGTTGGAGGCTGAGGCAGGAGGGTCGCCTGAGCCCAGGAGGCTGAGGCTGTGATGAGTTGTGATCATGCCACAGTACTCCAGCCTGGAAGACAGAGTGAGCCCCCAACTCAAAAAAATAAAAATAAAAATAAAAAACACTGCACTAATGCAGAAGTTGATAGTTCATTCCAAGATGAAATAAAGTTCATTTAAAAAAATACTTTTGATAAAATTTTTTAAAAGCTTTTGATAAAATTCAGCATCCCTTCTTGATAAGAACCCTGGAACATCTAGGCATAAATGGAATATACCTCCAAATACTAAGAGTCATCTATGAGAAACCCGGTCAGCATACTGCTAAACAGACAGAAATTGGAACATTTCCCCTGAAAACTGGAACAAGACAAGGATGCCCATTCTCACCCCTCCTTTTCAACATACTTTTGGAAGTCCTAGCTAGAGCAATCAGACATAGAAGGAGATCAGGGCTATCAAAACAGGAAAAGAGCAAGTCAATTTATCCCTCATAGCAGGAGACATCATGCTATACCTCAAAAACCCAAGAGAATCTGTCAAAAACCTCCTTGCACTGATAAAGGACTTTGACAAAGTCTCAGGGTATAAAATCAATCTGCAAAAGACAGTCACATTTCTTTCTTTCTTTTCTTTTTACTTTTACAAAGCAGACATTTACTGACAATTTTCTGCAGAACTCCCAAAGAAACAAATTCAAGAAAAAAAACTCTTCCATAGTAACAAAATAATTAATTACTTCTCATCCAGTGACTTTATTCCATAAACAGTATGTCTGCGGGTCATGGTCAGCCTACTTTTACCAAGAGTGAAATGCTTGTGTGACACTTGCTACTTGTTTGTTTCTTAAACAGAACAAGGCTGCAGTGACATTGTCATGACTGATGTGAAGGAATCAGTTCTGTGTCCTTCAGGGGTAGGTGTGGAACTCCTTGTAATTAATGGTTCACTATGTAACATGTTAAAAATAAAAATGAAAACAGCGCTTGGGAAGAAAGCCCCCCTTCTTGGCATCTGATAGTGCAGCTGAGTCTCTGTCGTGGCACTTAAGGACACACTCCCTTCCTCTTAGAAAATCAAGTTTTCACAGCAAGTTTAATAAATTAAAAAGAAACAGAAAGCAACTGGTGAGCAAACTGTGAACCTCCTTCAAGGTCTCTTGTAAAGTAACATGCAAAGGGTTACATGCGAGTCACAGTATTCACAAGCTTGTGACACGCTCCTCAGGCTCGAAACAGCTGTCACGTTTAGCAAGTCCAGCAGAGTCATCTTTTCAGTGTGAGCTTTTCTGAGCATTAATGAAGTTCCATATGGAACAACAAAGGAGCACTGGGGACAGCAGCTGGCTCTCACAACCCACCCTTTAAGGCATAATCAGAGGTCAGTCTCCAGGCTTTGGTCCCTTCTGTGTGCACCTATGAAAACCGTCATGTGGCTGGAACTGGCCTGTTTCAATCTCTGATTGCGGAAATGAGGAAGTCTGGTTTTTGGAAATTATAGAAATCAAGTGAGAAAAACTAGCAAAAGCAGAAATACTCTGTGTCCTAAAATTTGCCACAATCACCTCATCTTGCAAATTAAATGATGCCATGATGTTCAAGAGCTCGAAAACCTCTTGCTTAATTTTTCACACCTCTTTGCACAACGTACTATACTGTCTGGCTAGATTCTTTGGTAGGACAGCGTTCACCTAATCCAATTTTTTTAAAGAAAGGAACTGAACAGCCTCATTGCATGTCAAAGCTGATTTGTGACTCGTCCCAGAGGCACCTGGGCTGGGTGGCACACTGGAGGCAGTTCAGTGTGGGCTCGGTTTATCACACCTCAGCTTTGCATGTTGGGGAGAATGAACACAACTACCCCCTTCAGTCCTGTGTGAGGGTCCCGCAGCCCACCGTAGCTGCTTCAATTCAACAGGGAAGAAACATCTGAAAACACGGGGCCCAGTTTTCTTAGCTTGACAGAAAAACACCTGGAAAGTAGCAGAGGAGTCAACCCACAGGAAGTATAAGGCAGGTGAGAGGCTGGAAGTCCAGGAGCAGTGGAGTCACAAGCTACGCCCTTGCCCAGTCTCTGCCTGAGGACAGTTGTCGCAATACCATGGGACGTTGGAACGAGACACACACAGCCCATGCCAACACCAGGCAGGACTGAGAACACCATTTCTCATGAGTAGAGCAGAGTCATGCAGATGGGGGTTGCAAGTAAAGGTGGCAGAACACCATGGTCAAGTGTGTGCACCAGCAGCGGTCCGGGAGTATGGGCTCCCCTGCCACATCTTTGCACCCAAGAGTGGCCGTTCTCAGCTGGCACTATGCCAACTACAGGTGTCCAGCATGCCAGTCACGAACAGCAGGAGGGGCCTACAGGCACATCCCCCAGTTCTCAGTTCATCCTGGCCAGAGAGCGGAGCGGTGGGGGCAGCGGGGCCACTGGTGGGGTCAGCTCGGTGAGCTCACTGATGGTGGTGGCCAGCAGGGTGTCCTGTGAGACCATGGCATTGTCTGACTTGAAGGTGGGGTCTGCAGAGCTGCTCTCCTGCACACCAGGCATAGTGCCCTGGACTTAGGCCAGGCTGTGGAAATGGCCATTCTCTGCAAAAGAGCAGTTTATCCACAAGCTTGGGCCCCGTGTACCATTCGTCTGGCTGCTCTGTCTTGTGGCTGTCGTCACTTTTGGGTGAGCCATCTATGATGACAAGGAAAGACTTCCATGGTGTGTTCTTGTTGTGGATCTGTGTGGACCTTGATATGCTGGTCAATGAGTTCTGCTGTGCAAACGTCCGGAAGCAGACCTCACACTTGAAGGGCTTGGAGCCCGTGTGTATCCTGTTGTGTTTCAGGTACTCCTTGGAGGTGCCACATGTTTCACACATCAAGGGCCTTTCACCTGTGTGGTACCGCTTGTGGTACAGCATCATATGGTTCTGAGTGAATCTTGCAACACACTCATCACAGAAAAAAGGCTTTCCCTGCCGTATGAATTTTCATGTGTGTCTTGAGCGAGAGGGTGGTGAGAAGGTGCTCCCCAGTCAGCGCAGCCGTGCGGCCGATCACCCATGTGCCTGCACACATGTAGCCGCAGCGGTGGCGCTCGCCGTCACTCTTGTGTACCTGCAGAACGTGGCGCTTCACGTCCTTCTTGCGCTTGAACTTCTTCCCGCACAACTGACATGGGAAGTGGCGCTCGCTGCCATGCACGTGGCGCTGGAAGCTCTTGAGGTTGCAGCAGTAGGTGCAGGTCTGGCCGCACATGTTGCAGCAGTACACCACGTGGCCGCCCCGCAGTGGTGCAGCTGGCTGCGCTCCCAGAAACTCTTGTCATACAGGACCGCCTTGGCACACGGTGCCCTTAAAGCTGCCCCGCCTCCTACCCGCCTCATCAGCCTCCTCTTCCTTCTCCTCCTCCTCCTCCTTGGGCCCCGCCCTCTGCAGTATCACCTCTCCCTGGGCACCCAGCTGGCCTTTCGGGGTGGCAGGCTGCTCCGCAGCGCCGGCACCTACTGGGCTCTGGGCCTGGGGGCACTGGCAGGCTAACTTGGAGGCCTCCACCCTCTTCTCCTGTTCTCGGAGTCCCCTTGTGTACCTCTTGGGGATCTCCACAAAGCCCTTCCTTCCCGCCAGTCTCCCACTGGCCCTCTGGATTTTCGGGTAGGGAAGCTTGGCGGCCTCCTTCTCCTTGTCCAGTTTTTTCTTGGACTTCTTCGGAATCACATCTGACAATGCACCATCACTGATCCTCTCCACCAGGAAGTCCGAGATGTCCCCAAGGCCAGTGGGGTGAGGGCCGTCCATGATCCCACCTGCCCTGGGAGCTGGTGCCACGCTGACCAGAGCCGCCACTGACCTCCGCCTCCTGAGCCTCGGAGAAATTCTGCAGCTCCAAAAGCACAGACTCCAACATCTGTTTCTTCAGCTAGAAACATGTTTCTGATAGGTCCAGACACTTGAGCTTTTCAGCCCTCTCAAGCATTTGTTGCACCTGGTCTTCCTCCACCTGCACCTGTGGAATATATGAACTCCAGAAACAAAGCAAACTCGACCATCTGCACCACGTTGAGGCAGACATTTGTCCTGTCCCCATTTGCACTCTTCTCAATTAGGAATATCTCCTTAAAGAACTTGCTGGTGGCCGCCAGCATGGCCATTTGAGCCACGAAGTCCTCACGCGTGCCCTGGTACTCCACGCTGACCGTGATGTCACACAGTTGGCCCAGCAGATGGAGTAAGTGCATCTTGTGTAACAGGTGCAGCGGGGAGGACTTGGACGCCAGCAGGACGGCCCAACTTTCCATCTTTCGTCTTTCTGGAGCAGCCTCCCAGTCAATGCCCAGAGGCCGCCGCTTCCCCGACAGTCACATTTCTATACACCAACAATAAACAAACAGAAACCCACATAAAAAGCACAATCCCATTCACAACAGCCAGAAGAAAAATAAAAAACCTTGGCATCTTCCCAACCAGAGATGGGAAAGATCTTTACAATGAAAATTACAAAACACTGCTCAAAGAAATCAAAGATGACACAAAAAATAGAAAAACATTCCATGTTTGTGATTGGAAGACTCACATTGCTAAGATGCCCATCCTACCCAAGGCAATCTACAGATTTAATGCAATGCCCATTAAACTACCAGCAGTATTCTTCTCAGACCTGGAAATAACAATACAGGAATTCTATGGAAACATAAAGACCACAAATCACCACAACAATCCTCAGCAAAAAAAAAAAAAAGCAGACTGGGTGGTATCACACTTCCAGACTTTTAACTCTATTATAAAGCTACAGTCATCAAAACAGCCTGGTATTGGTACAAGAACAGAAATATAGACCAACGGATCAGGATAGAGATTCCAGAAGTAAAACCTCAATTTCTCAACCAACTCATCTTCAACAAAGCCTCCACCACCAATACCTTGGGAGAGGAGAACCTATTCAGTAAATGGTGCTGGGAAAACTGGCTGACCATGTGCAGAAGATTAAAACAAGATCCCTACCTATCACCATACACAAAAATTAACTCTAAATGGATCAAGACCTCAATGTAAAACTTCAAACTGTAAGAACCTTAGAAAATGCAAGAGACACCCTTATGGAAATTGGAACTGGAAACCAATTCCTGATCAAAATCCCAAGTGCCCATGCCATAATTGATAAGATAGACAAGTGGGACCTCATCAAACTCACAAGTTTCTGCAAAGCAAAAGAAACCATCAAGAGAGCAGAAAGACAGCCCATGGACTGGGAAAAAATATTTGCCAACTGTATGTATGACAAAGGCCTAACATCTAGGATCTACGAGGAACTCAAATGTGCTGAAAAGAAAAAAAAACCCTATTACAAAGTGGGCAAAAGACATGACTAGACACTCTCAAAGGAGCCATATGAGCAGCCAACAGATACATGAAAAAATGCTCAGCCTCACTAGTCATCAAAGAAATGCAAATTAAAACTACACTGAGATACCACCTAACTCCAGTCAGGATGGCTATCATCAAAAATTCAAAAAGCAACAGATGCTTGAGAGGATGCAGCAAAACGGGAACACTGCTACTCTGTTGGTGGGAGTGTAAACTAGTACAGCCTCTGAAAAGTGTGGCAGTTCCTAAAAGATCTAAAAATCAACCTTCCATACGACCCCCGCAACGGCCCTACTGGGAATATACCTGGAAGAACTCAAACCACTCTATAAAAAAGATACCTGCACACATATGTTTATTGCATCATTGTTCACAATAGTAAGAACATGGAACCAACCATGCTGCCCATCAAAAGAGGACTGGATTTTAAAAATGTGGTACATATACTCGATTGAATATTATGCAGCCATAAAGAACATAATCATTAACTTCACAGCAGCCTGTATGGACTTAGAGTCCATAATACTGAGTGATCTTTCATAGAAACAAACAACTTAGTATCACATGTTCTTATTCATAAGTGGACGTTGGATAATTAACGAAGGGGGGTACCCCTCAACAAAGGTACCTGTATAATGAACATTTTTATACCTAATCCTGAATAGTACCCCACAATCCTTAAAATAAAAAAATTAGAAGTTATAAAATGCCAGGCTTGGTGACTCAGCCTGTAATCCCGCGCCTTGGGAGGCTGAGGTGAGTGGATTGCCTGAGCCCACGGGTTCGAGATCCACCTGGGCAACTTGGCAAGACCTCATCTCTACAATAAATTAAAAAAAAAAAAATAGCCGGGCGTGGTAGTACGCGCCTGTAGTTCCAGCTACTTGGAAGGCTGAGGTGGAAGGATCGCCGGAGACCAGCAGGTGGAGGCTGCGGTGGCCGGGAGCAGCCACTGCACTCCAGTCTGGGTGACAGAGTGAGACTCCAACTCAAAAAATAAAAAAAGAAGTTATAAAATAAATAAATCCCATACCAATTGACAACTGTGCACAGAATTCCATAAAAAAGGTTTCCTACTTATTAGACTTATTTGCAATGAGATTTTCAAATATCTTATTATGCCTAAATGGTTACCTTTCAATGATAATAAAACAAACACTAGGTGTTTACAATACATCAGGAACATTTTAGATGTTTTGTATATATTATTGAACATAACAAGATAACTTTAAGAGGAAATATGCTTTGCACCTTCTTTACAGGTGAGAAAAATCAAGGTTCAAAATGCCAAGTAATATGTCTAAGCTCAGGTTTAATAAGCAAAAAGTGAGGATTCAAACATAGGTCAGATGGATTGCAAAGCTTATGTTTTGTTTTGTTTTTTGAGTTGGAGTCTTACTCCATATCCCAGGCTGGAGTGCAGTGGAATACTCATGACCACCCCAGCACTGCCGACCTGCTGGGATCAGGCGATCCTTCCACCTCAGCCTTCCCAGTAGCCAGAACTACTGGTGCACACTACTATGCGGAGCTAACTTTCTGATTCATTATAAAGATTAGGTCTCTCCAAGTTGCCCAGACTGTTCTCAAACCTGTGGGCTCAGGCAATTCCCTCACCTCAGCCTCCCAAAGTACTGCGATTACAGGCTTAAGTCACCATGCCAGTTTATGATTTTTGTCACTACAAAAATAAACAATAAGCCCATCCTTCTGTTGAAAGAGTACTTGAAATTAAATGCCCATGTATCCTTTTAAATTTTATGCTTGCCAGTTCTCTCTGGCCTCCTACCAAACCTCGCAATCAATTAAAAATAATGAAGATTTATAACATACAAATGAAACTGCTTATCATTTTAGTATTTTCTGATGTACCTTTTTAGCATTTAAACTGATAACAAACTATTTCAAAAGAAAAACCCCTTCCCTGAAACTTAAAAGATGTTTTTTAGATACTGAAATAATGCTTCCCATTAATCCTGGTTTAGTCACTTTAAATGCTCAATGAAAATATCTGAAAAGGTTAACTCTTTTACACAGAAAACAGTCTTCCTTATTTTCGATGTTTATTATATTGCAATAATTCACTTACTAGTGATTTAACTGTGTTTTGAATTGACATTTGTAGATCTCTCAAACATTCTTATAAGCTTCAGTACTAGGAACCTGTCATG
>JAPVLO010005919.1:0-23027 GCA_027257055.1 Cephalopachus bancanus | reverse complement strand
AAGGGGTGGAGAAAATTATAGATATAAAATTGTATTCTAAGTAACAGAAATTAAAAAGATAATAATTTGTATGAGAAAGAATCTTGTATGGTACTTTTTTTCCTAAAGTAAAGTGATTTTTTTTTTAAGAAAAAGGAAAATTGAGGAAAAAACAGGTCCAAGCAATTCATAAATGGTAAATCATTATAGGGTTCATAAAGAGAAAATTCATGGAAGATTTTGTATGTGATTGAGTCTCTGGCCTTGGAGTCCTGAGCCCATAGTCCTAGCTATTCCGAAAACTGAGGCACAAGGATCATTTGAGCCTAGTAGTTTGGGCTGCAGTGAGCCTTGACTATACCACTGTACTCCAGTCTGGGTGACAGAGTGAGATCTGAGTCAAAAGCAATACGAAACAAAACAAAAAAACACTAATACAAAACAAATAATTGATTGACACAAGGTTTTCTTAAAGTGTTAATTTGCTCCTAATGTAATTATTAGTTTTAAAATTTTCAATTCTATAATCTATTTTTGAAACTTCAGATTATATCTCAGAAATTCAACTTCGGCAGTAAGCACTGCTTTCAGTTTTTTCTTCCTTTGAAAAGGACGGGGATTCTCTTTCTCAACTTTTCCTGGCCCCTTTAAATTTTTTTTTTCTTTGGGTCTAAATCTGTTGTTATGCAAAGCTGAAATGTTTTATCTTGAATTTTTCCCCCCAGCATAACTTACATCTGTACTCTTGGCTTTTCTGAATGTGTAGGGTCCAGGAGTCCTCTGAAGTTTTGATGAAAAAAATTAACTCAGAAAAGACAGAAGGGTTGCAGAGAAGGCATGCAAATATGTTGGGGTGTATCATGAGAGTTTTTAGATGAAGACCCAAAGATACAGGGGAAATTGTTCATTTTTATGCCTCTATAATTTAGTGTTCACTCATACCTCTGGATGTTCTATTCCTGTGTCTGATTAAATCAGGTTTTTTTTCAGCAGGTTTGAATTTCAGATTATCCAAAGGGGCTTCCCATAAGGAGAAACAATCACACCACAGAAGGTTTTTCTTTACCTTCTTGATAACTTTCCTATGAAAAAAGATTTTACATTTTATCGAGAGAATTCCTGTGTTGTCATTATTATGTTTTTGACTAATTAAAAAACAATTTTAAAAGGGTCAAATTTTATTTTAGGTTGAAACTTTCTATACCACTCTCCATTCTTTTGATTATCACTCTGATAAAATGCATAACTATTATTTTACTGGACCTTGATTGTGTTTTAATACAATGTTTTGATTTTTTTAACATCTTTAACAACATCCTGTAAAACAAATGCTGGAGGCTTCCCCAAAATTTATAAAAATGAATCACTGAAAGGGGTGTGAAACTTTTTGCACCTTCCAATTAAGTCAAGAACTCCGGTACCACCACTTCCAGCCTGATAATTAGACATCATTTAAAGGGGGCCCCTTCAGCCCTATTAAAAAGTGTCTTTATCAAATGTTGTTTACTAACCCTTGTGTTGTTACATTGCAGGGTTTGACTCTTAGACACATCTACTCATCTAAAAGGGGCCACTGACTCCTACTGAATTGTAAACTTCAATGCAGGTACCTGACATCAAACTCAAGTTAACCAAAGCTTCATCTTTAGACTAGGGAGAAGATGTACATCAAAATAAACTGCTCTTGACCAGGTACAGTGGCTCATGCCTGTAATTCCAGCATTTTGGGATCCCCGGCAGGAGAACTGCTTAAGCCCAGGAATTCAGACCAGCATCGGTTACATAGCAAGACTATTTATTTTTATTTTTTTTATTTTAAAGATGTGGGAAAAAAATTCAGATTTAGGTATACAAGTGGGCATCATACAGGTAGAGTTTGGGCCTCCCTTTGGTTCCCACTTTGCCTAGTTTGAGGTCAGATACCCTTAAGATGTTGTGTGCCCCACACCCATCCCTTGGCAGTGTCTCACTACTGCCAATCCCTTTCTTATTGTATTATGGTAAATATTCAGGGGCTACTTAAGAGTGAGAATAGGGGGGTGAGAATATGTGGTGCTCAGTTCTTTGTTTCTGTCATAGATAATTAAGTATGATAGACTAAATCCATCCCAAATTGCTGAAAAGTCTTTAATTTTGTTCTTCTTCATAACTGCATAATATTCCATCATGTATATATAATTTTTCCCAAAAGCCAGGCGTGGTGGCTCATACTTGTAATTCCCGCACTTTGGGAGGGGAGACAAGAGGATTGCCTAAGCCTAAGGGTTCAAAACCCGCCTAGGGAACTTGGAGAAACGTTGTCTCTACAATTAAATAAAAAAGTAGCCGGTTATATGGCATCCACCTGTAGTGTCACTACTTGGGAGGCTGAGGTGGAAGTATCACCTGAGGCAGCAGGTTGATGCTGTGGTGGCCGTGAATGTACCACTGCACTGCAGTCTGAGCAACAGAGTGAGACTCCAACTCAATAAATAAATAAATAAACAAACATTGTCTGTATAGAGCTCTACAAAACAAAGAAAAAAAATCAAATTAGCCAGGCGTGGTTACATGTGCCCCTTTTAAGGCTGAGCCTGGAGGATTGCTTGAGCCCAGTTTGAGACTAGCGTCAGCTACATAGTAAGACTTCAAAATTGTCTATATTGCTCTCTACCAATAAATAAATAAATAAAAATTATCCAGGCTTGGTGGTATGTACTCATAGTCCCAGATACTTGGGAGGCTGAGCCTGTAGAATTGTTTGACCCTAGGAGTTTGAGGCTGCAGTGAACTATAATCATGCCACTGTCCTCCAGCTGGGTGACAGAGTAAAAACAAGATTCAAAAATAAAGATCCATAAATACTAGTATAAATAATTTTATCTTTATCTAAACCAATTTATTCTATGCCTTAATACTGCACAATTAAAATGTTCATCTCCCTGTGAGTTTCTTTTTCCAGATATTATCAGAAGTAGGCAAAGCTTATGTCCTTTAAAAAAATTGCTAATTCCTTATTTTGTTTTGAAATTTTAAAAAACCTTTTATTTTGAACTATTTATTAGTTAACAAAATTGGGTAAGAAAACAAAGATTACCTTTCTCTCACTCCAAAATTTTGAATCTATTCAGAATCCCACTGGTCCCTATCTGTATTCATTGCCAATGCACCACGGCTAAACTATACAAAAACCTTCCCTCTGGCCCAGGAAATTTCACAGAAGAAGTGGGCCTGTGAGACTGTAAGGGGTCCATACTACAAGAAATAAGAGAGACAAGTGGGACCTCATCAAACTAACAAGCTTCTGCAAAGCAAAAGAAGCCATCAAGAGAGCAGGGCGACAGCCAACAGAATGAGAAAAAAATATTTGCCAACTGTATATCTGACAAAGGCCTGATATCTAGGCTCTACAAAGAACTCAAACACACTGAAAGGAACAAAACAAACTGTCCCATTAAAAGTGGGCAAAAGACATAAATAGATACTTCTCAAAAGAAGATATACAGACAGTCAACAGACACATGAAAAAGTGCTCAGCCTCATTCATCATCAGAGAAATGCAAATCAAAACCACATTGAGATACCACCTAACCCCAGTAAGAATGGCCATCAATAAGAAAACAAACAATAGATGCTGGCAAGGCTACAGAGAAAAAGGAACACTTCTACATTGCTGGTGGGAATGCAAACTAGTGCAACCTCTTTGGAAGATAGTGTGACAATTTCGAAAAAAACTAGAAATTGACCTTCCATTCGACCCAGCAATCCCCCTGCTGGGAATATACCCAGAGGAACACAAGTCATTCTACAAAATGATACCTGCACACATATGTTGTTGCAGATCTATTCACAATAGCAAAAATGTGGAACAACCAGGCTGCCCATCGAAGTTGAACTGGATTAAAATTGTGGTACATATACATAATGGAATATTATGCAGCCATAAAGGAGGACAAACATATGGACATTGCAGCAACTTGGATGGATTTAGAGTCTATCATACTCAGTGATCTATCACAGAAACAAAGGACAGAGTACCATATGTTCTCACTCACAAGTAGACCTCGAACAGTTATCATAATACTATAATAAATCGATTGGCAGTAGTTGGAAACTGCTAGGGAAGGGGGGTTGGGATTGGCAGTTGAGGGAAACTGCCAGGGGTACACCTCATCAACAAAGATACCTGCATGATCAACGTTTGTAAACTTAACCCTGCATTGCATCCTACATCTTTAAAATAAAGTAAACTAAATCAAAATGAGATAAGATAGAGATTTTAAGGGCTCATTTTGAGGGGTAACTTTAATTCAGATCCTCCAAATCTGACAGGCACTTGCATATCCAAACTCTGGGAAAATGAGAGACTTTGCCATTGGGCCATTACATGACCCCTTTCCAATCATCTGAACCATAAACATTTCCATAAAATTAACCATTAAAAATTTCTTACTTCCCATAGAATTAAAATAATAGTAGTGGGAGGATATCAAGACATCTGGTGACAAAATCTCATGGGTATGGTTATACCAAGTAATGGAATTTATGCAGATAGATTTTTAAAAATGTTTCAGTCATCTTACAACAAATTACTAAAAAGGCCACAAAAAAGTATTGTGGGACCAGGCATGGTGGCTTATATCTATAACCCCAACATTATGGGAGACCAAGACAAGATTACTTGAGACCAGGAGTTCCAGAACAGCTTAGGGATCATAGTGGGATCTTGTCTCTACAAAAATATTTTAAAAATTGGCTGGCATAGTGGCACTCGCCTGTAGTCCTGGATAGTCAGGAGGCAGAAGTGGGAGTATTGCTTGAGGCCAGGAGGTTAGACCTGTGGTGAACCATGATCATGCCACTGTACTCCAACTTAGATGACAGTGAGACTCCCAACTCAAAAAAAAAAAAAAATTGTGGCACAGCAAAAGTCTCTAAATTCCTTAACTTAATGGTCATAACAAAATGCTTATCTTTTGCATAGCTAATTGCTACAAGTCTGCAGCCAAAACCGAGATAACAATAGCTCAATGCATAGAATTTACCAATAAATCACTTTTGTAACCTTGCCTTTTGGCTTTTGGTTTTTTGCTCTTACATTGCCTTAAAGATTTTAAGAGCTAATGAATGACTTCCCACCTCCATTTCCATCTCACCTAGAATGTTTAAAATGGCTGTAAGTATTTTGGCTCTAAGTGTTTGACCACAGGGGACCCACCAAGAGGCAAGATGGAACCAGGGCAGGGTAGTCACCACTCTGGCAACAATATGGGACAAAATTTAAATTTGGCCATTGGTGTTGCCTCTGACAAATCTTCACCAGAAGAGGCCAGAATGGAAACCAAAAATAAAGTTCTGAGCCTCCGAATGACTGAATGGACTCCCTGCATCTGATCCTGAATTTTAAAAAATTAAAAAATCAGAAAACCTTTCAATCTACCTGTGAACTGTAAGCCTCAGGTTGAGATGCCTGAACCAATGTATGACTTACATGTGTTGATTTATGTTCTTACTGATAAATATCTGTCTCCCTGAAATGTATAAAACCAAGGTATAACTAAACTTCCTAGGCCATAGGTCCTTGGGTCCTCATGAGGCTCTACCCTAGGCTATGGTCATTCATATTTGACTCAGAATAAACTTCTTTAAACATTTTACAGAATTTGCTTGTAATCAATAGGGGAAATACTCTGCTTATTACTAACTAGGCTTTTCCCAAATCCTATATACAAGTTTTTAACTTATGAGGTAAACAGGACTTTTTAGTGAGCTCTCACTTAAGGGTTAAAGCAGTGTTTGGAACAATATGAAATGTAAACTATCTGCATCACAGTACCAGGAGGGCCATTTGAACCCCAGATTCCTGACTCTACCACAGATCTAGAAAATTGGGATGCTGTGTCCAGAATTAGACATTTTTCATACTTAGTGATTAGTGAGCATTTCTGGTTTACCCTGAATGCAGCTTGAGTATCCCTTTTGATCCTCTTTCAACCAAGACCATGCTCTTACTTTGGTCTTATCATTTCCAACTGGAGTGGGGTGGAGGCAAGTTTTCTAGAAAAGGAAAGGAACCAGCCAAGTAAACAACATCATGTTTGAAAATAAAAACTAATTTCTATGTGCAAAGAGTGCAAGGAAAAAAAGAAGGCAAGGCAAATTTTAGAAAAAGCCTGAAGTCTGTAGGAGAAAATAATAGTTGAAATAAAAAGCAAACCAAAATATAGCATGATTTTAAACAACTGATTGAAAAGACAGAAGTTGGGGCACTCTATCTACAGAGAAGGAAATAGAATCCTATCACACTATTTTCACCAGGACTGAGCAATACGTGAATCGTCAACACAAGTTATTAGTTTCCAACCCAAGAGTCTACCTATGGGTAAAACATGGGATACTTTGCTGCAATTGCATAACAAAATGCAAATGTTTGCAGCACAAACAAAAGCAAAGGTTAATGGCAGAGGCAAACTGTGCAAGAGGAAAGGAAAGGCAAGGGCACTGTGGGGACACAAAGGTTTTGTGCAGAGAGAAAATCATGAGATTAGGGTGGACGTTGATAAAACAAGGAAATAGTCCTATTTCTTGAGAAATATTGTCTGCCTTTGGACACTAAAGTCTGCAAATGCATTATTCTACTTAACCATCACAAGCAACCACACGAGGTGGGTATTATCCTTTTCCCTGATTTATAGATGGGAAAACAGGAATAGGAAGGCTGTGCAAATTATTCAGCTTTGCATAGCTGATAAGTGGAAGAACAAGGATTCCAACCCTGGTGGTTCATTTCTCGATCAACTTAGCCACTGTGTTACCATTTTCCAATAAAGCTAGCAAAATTACGTGAAGTTATAAACCAGACTAAGAAAAACTAATGAAGTGACTATAATGTCTTGAAAAGGAAAAGGTGAGGAAGGTTAGCAGGAGTAGAACTTTCTTATCTTTCCTCTAGCTAGGGTGGTAAAAATATTTTCTAAAATGGATATGTCACAATACAGCAGAAAAAGCATAAAATTTAGAATTTAGGAAGTAACATCAAAGTAGCTAAAATCTGTTTCTGGAGAGGGGAACGGAGGTGGGAAGAGTTGGATTTCAGTATTATTCAAATTGTTATTGTATTAATGTATTATTTCCATAAAAATTAAAGAATATTTCTATTCATTTGAAATAATTTCAGCTGTGTAAATGCATCAAAAAATCAAACTCAAAATCGTCTTCATTTGTTAAAAGTTTGCCTTATAAGGATTATAATTTTTAGCTTGACATTTTTTTTAAATGTCCAAACCAGAACTATACTTTCAGGGATCATTTCTGTACCTCATTACTAGAGAAGTTCCTCTTAACGTGTAGAGTACCAGAAATCACAAGGAGATGCAGTGCTCTTCCTGAGTGTGAAGCTGGCACTTAGTGTTTTGCTGTAACTGCTGTTTACCATTGATCATTCTTCTTTTCTTCCAGGAGAGTAAGAGGGAGAGGATGCTAAAAAAAAAAATTCAAAGGCATGAATTTTTAAATTTTTCCCTGGTAATATTGCTGTGCATTTCAGAAAGTGCAGGACTATTAAAAGCAAAGTGGGCCAGGTGGATGGCACTTGCCTATAATCCCAGCATTTTGGGAGGCTGAGGCAGGAAAAGTGCTTGAGTCCAGGAGTTTGAGATCAGCCTTGGCAACATAGCAAAACCTCTTCTTTACAAAGAATTTCAAAAATTAGCCTGATATGGAAACACACACCTGTGGTCCCATCTACTTGGGAGGAGGCTAAGCAAGAAGACAGCTAGAGCCCAAAAGTTTACAGCTGCAGTGAGCTGTGACTGTGCCACTGCACTCCAGCCTGAGCAACAGAGTAAGACCTTAGCTCAAAAGAAAGAAACATACTAGATTTCAACCCTGCTTCTGAGAAGCAATTCTGACTACAAAATTTAGGAGGTTCTCTGCAGCCAGGGAGCAGGAGTCTTGATCCTCTGGAAATGTAACAAACAACTGAGAGCCAATGAATCAGGCTGCAGGATGCTAGAAAGAGTCTCATGGTTTCTTTGTAATGGTTTTGTTTTTACAGGGCTCATCTCATGAATGTTGCAATAGACTGCCCTGCATTTTTAGTCCCAGCAATCATATTTTTATGTATGCTTACTATGTGAAAGCAAGTATTTTTGTGCTGTCTTTGAGATGAAGTTTTCTCTTTGATGGACCTGATAAAGGTTATCAGAGGACCACTGCCTAAGAAACTCACTCACCAGGCGTACACATGTTGGGCTGATGCATAAGTTCATAGCAGTGCTGTGTATGCCCACGGAATGCAAATGTTTCACCTTGGCTGCCTGGTCACAGCTCATCACATTTTCCAATTCTCACATTGATTGAAGAGGCTTATCATGGATTAAAGCATCTAAACAGTCTTCGTTAAAGTAGACAGCCTTCCTGAATGTGGAAAATCACTCGAGTCCAAGTGGCACTCTTTGAAATGACAAAAACATTTTCTTTCCATGCTTTCCCTGACAGCATTCTCCTTATACGTGATACAAATGTTTGAGGCCATCTCCGCTGCTTTCACTCCTCCATAAACCCAAACAGAAAAATATGGCAGAAGTGTTTATTTTTTCCCACTTGACACTCCATCTTCATTAGTCCAAAAATAGTATCAATTTTTTCCAAATGTGCAAAATGCAAGACATCTTTACAAGCACAACACTGTCACTCCAAGGGACAAATGAGAGACGATAAACCGACTCCCAATGTTGCGGAGTTGCCATGCCAAAAACAAAAGCTACAGACTTATGTATCAGCCTAATATATCTATATGCTTTCTCTCTATCTGCCTATCTACCTGCCTATTATATATCTACAATAACTCAGGCTGCTAAAATAAAATGCCTTAGACTGTTGGCCTCAACAGTAGACTTTTCTTTTCAACAGTTCTTGAGGCTGGCACGTCCAAAATCAAGGAAGATTCAGTCTCTCGTGAGGACTCTTTTCTTTGCTTCAGATGGCACCTTTTTGATATGTCCTCACAAGTTGGTGAGAGTAAGCTCAAGTGTCCTTTCCTCTTCTTATAAAGACATGAATCCCATCATGGGTGTCCCATCTCGTGATGGCATTTAAAGTTAATTCTTTCCCAAAGGTTCTGCATCCTAGAACCATCACATGTGGGTTAGGGCTTCAAACTATGAATATTTGACTGGGTACAGTGACTCACACCTGTAATCGCAACACTTTGGGAGGCTGAGGCAAGAGGATTTCTTGAGTCTAAGAGTTCAAAACCAGTATAGGCAACATAGTGAGTCCTTGTCGCTACAAAATATTTTTTTTTACTTATCTGATAGTGGTAGCCCATGTCTGCAGTCCCAGCTACTTGAGAGGCTGAGGCGGAGTGATCACCTGAGCCCAGGAGATCATGATCATGCCTCTGAATTCCAACCAGGGTAATAGAGTAAAACCCTGATTCAAAAAATTATATTTGAATTTTTGAGGAGACACAAACATTCAGCCCATAACTCTATCTGTCTATCTGATTATCTATCTATCTATCCATTCATCCCCAAATAGAGAATAATAACAACAATGATTTATAAGTACCATCCCTACACTATTTTATCTTTTCAAAAATCTTGTGAGGTAAACAGACTATAGTAAAAGCACTGATTTCACTGAGACTCATGAAAATTGAGTCCACTGTTTTTGATTATGCAATCAATAAATAAGAGTACACAGAATTCCACCCAAATCTTATCTATCCTCATTTCCTCCTTCCCTCCCACTTGCTGACTTCATTCCAGTGCATTGCCTTACTAACCGCTTCCTGAAGACACCAGATATCCTTCCTCTGAGTCTTTGCTTGTTTTGAGGATCATTCCTATTATCTGAAATGCTCTCCACTAAGAGATCAAGCTCAATTGCTTCTCTCTAGGCTGTTTACTTCCAAGTGAGGTTTGTCTTATCTGCAGTTGATTGATTGATTGATTGAGTTGGAGTCTTGCTCTCTCGCCTAGGCTGGAGGTCAGTGGCATGCTCCCGACCACCGCCGCCTCGACCTGCTGGGCTCTGGCGATCCTGCTGCCTCAGCCTTCCAAGTAGCTGTGCTGCCATACCCAGCTAATTTTTGATTTATTGTAGAGATGAGGTCTCGCCATGTTGCCCAGGCAGGTCTCGAACCCGCGGGGTCAGGTAATCCACTCACCTAGGCCTCTCAAAGTGTGGGATTACAGGTGAGCAACTGAGCCCGGCTTTTATCTGCAGTTTAAATGAAAACATCTGCTTCTCCTCATCCACAGTCTCAACCCACCATTCTATTCTCCATAGTATTTATTACTGGCTATCCTGTGAGAAAATGTACATATTTGTTGTGTCTTTTCTCACCTTCTACTAGAATGTAGGATCTACAAAGTCAGGACAATACATTTGTAGTCAGTCTCCTCATTTCTCATAAGTGATGTTACTACCTGCACTAGTCCACAGCACATTCCAGGTGCTCAACATATAAGTTAAGTTGGTAAATAAGTGAATGATCTGCTTTCCAAATAGCATCTGGATCTACCACAGGCATCTCATGATATGAAAAGCAGCCCTTATCTATCCATTCACCCATCCCTATATATAGAATAATAACAATGGTTTATAAGAACCATTCCTGCATTATTTCATTTTATCCTTTCAAAAATCTTGTGAGGTAATCAGACCATGGTTAAAGCATTGATTTCCCTGAGACTCTTGAAGTAGAGTCAACCATGTGTTAATATGCAATCAATAAACAGTGGTGCTGTGGTTCACGATTGTAACCCCAGCACTTTGGGACCGAGGTAGGAAGATTGATTGACCCCAAGAGCTCAATACCAGTCTGGGCAACATAGCGAGACCTCGTCTCTACAAAAAGTAAAAAAAATTAGCTGAGCATAGTGGTACCCACCTGTAGTCCCAGCTACGCTACTCAAGAAGCTGTGGCAGAAGGATCACCTGAGCCCAGGAGGTCGAGGCTGCAGTAAGCCATGATTGTGCCACTGTACTCCAGGCTGGGTGATTAAGTGAGACTCTCTCTGATAAAAATGGACCTTATATTTTTGCTAAAATCACCCATGTTCATTTATCCGAACCAAATGACTAGGATAGGACTGGGCCTGCTGCTGTCACTCATTTCATTTCCCTCTTCTCTTACCTCCTCAACATCCCCACCATCCGCTCCTTTAGATCAAAAGCTCACTACTTCATCTTGGCCTCAATCACTCCATTGTCGAAGCCTCCTTGACTCTGCCCTGAAACCATTTAACCCTTTCTTCTCACACAGTCACAGAGATCTTTCTAAATCTGTATGTAATCTTTTTGCTTACAATTCTTTCATGATTTACAATACCTTCAGGAAAATGGACAGACGCCCCATGTGGTATTTAAGTCATGGGATTTAACTCATGTTCTGCCTTTGTTGAATCCTTCAGGTGCATCTCCTTGCTTTGGCTTCACTCTTCAGCCACACTCGACCACTTGGCTTGTGTTCCTGTGGCTGGTCATCTCCCTACCTTCCCTCACATTCGAAATGCTATGGCTTTGACCTGGAAATAGTCCTCCTCCACTTGACTGTTCCTTTCTCCTCCTTGAAGTTGCAGTTCATGTGTCATTTCCATCCAAACGTATTTAATGTTCCTTTTACCTCTCTCATTGTTTTACCACTTATCTGTACTATTGAACTTTTGGTTTAATCAGCTTTCTCCTCTGCTACATTGTGCATTTTCCTGGGGGAAGAGATGCCTTTCAACTCTCTATCTCCAGGGTCTACCACAGAGCTACAGTAGAGTCGCCAGTGAACACTTGCTTAATGATATATGCTAGAAGCTGAAGAAAACCTTTTCTCTTTTCCCATCCATGGCTTTCCTAGCTTGTAAAATGCCTTAAACACGACCGTATTTTCTAGCTATTAGGACTATTGGAGGCCCAGCAGAAATCTAGGGTCAGACAGAACTGGGTGTAATCATTACTCTTGCGATTTGATACCTTAGTGGTTTAGACTAGAGCCAGACTGGTTATTAAGGAAAATATTTTCTGATATTTTTAAGCAGCATGATAAAGCATATGCAAATTTAAATTTTCAATAATTACTGAGCAGCCATGAACTCTTCTTTTCTTTGTTCCTCTAGATGGTAGAAGATGGATGCCAAGTCCAACCTCTCAGGGTAAAACAGGAATCTTGAAAATGACTGTCACATGTCTAAATTAATCAAAGATACAAAGACAGGTTAAGCATTTCAACAAACTAAAATCAGCATGTGTAGTGTTCTAACACACATCAGGGAGGAAATAGCCTCCAACAGGGTCAGAGTAACTGGAGTGAAGGACACAGAGAAGAGGCCAGGGTGGGTCACCTGGTCTCTCACTGCCTTCCAGATAGTTATCCCCGACACTCAGACTTCACAAAGAAACTTAAAGACTCACCATGTGAAGTTATAAAGGGTAGTTACTTCCACAGTCTATCCTTGGGACACAGAAAATTTTGCATAATGTCTGGCCTAACACATTATCCCTCACACATGTCAATTCTTCCTCTTCAGTAGAGCCCAAGAGCAAAGACACATGAGCAGAAGCAAACTGACAAGAACAAAGTTTGTATCTACATCATCTGGGAAAGATACGGGTCTATTGAGGCCAATGGGCAATGGAAAAAGGAGCAGCTGTCAATTGCAGTGGGGATTCTGCCACTTCCAAGACTGGAGAGCAGTGGTCCAGAGCTTGGGTCAGTCAGGTGAAAGTCATGTCACGGTGGAGCCTCAAATACAGTGTAGTTCTGTCTGAGCTTGTCTTCCCCATGCTGTCCAAAACAGGTTAAGTTGAACTGAAAGGGACAGAGCTCCTTCCTCCTGGAGCAATGTCCATTCATGGGACTGTATGTAGAGGGAGAGTTGCTCCTTATTTGTTAGATACATGCTAGGAGTAAGAAATAGGTTGGTGGCTCCTATGAAGTTCTTCTTGGTAGATTCAAGGATGTCCCAGTGAATGCTTTCTATCCTCAGGCCAAAGGCACACTTGCTCTGACCATCTCCAAATGCAAGTGTTTCATTGACAATGCTGGCTACTTTAAAGTCAAAGGTGCTCCTAGGCTGGGTGGATCTTGGTGTTTTACTTAAGGGGAGATTATATGTCTTCCTACAAATGCGTGGTGCTATCCCTTGTTGTACCTCTCCTATTTAGTCAGGTAGGCCACAGGTGATTTTGTGTGTGTGGGTGGTATTCATAAGTACATTTAGTCACAACAGGCACACTGCTGTCCCCTGTCACACCATCTGTGTGTTGTCCAGGTTGGCCCCAGGTACTTTGCTGGTAGGTGGGCTCCCGAGGGCCTCCCATCAAAGGCATGGTAGTGTGCCCTGCAGATGCACTATCTGAGCTTTGTCCAAGTGAGCTCCAGATGTTCTGATGGATGTGTTTTCCACACACAGATATGGTGCCCTGATGAAAAGCTTGTGCGTGGATGCCTCCAACCATGGGTTTAGAGTCATTTTTTCTTTATATCCATCTGTCTTCTGGGAAGGTGGACCCCAGGTGCCTAAAACCTCATGGCACCAGAAGCATATGCAAATACAAGATGTTGTCGGAACTCCTGGTGCAGCAAGGCTATGTCCAGTTGGACTCCAGGCTATCTGGTCTAATGGAGGAACAGAGGAAGCCTGGGTATCCCACTCAGTCCTTCTCCAGGATTGAGTGCTCCCGATGTGGAACTGGGGCCAGGACAGACACCCAATTCCATTGCCCCCACCATCTGTAGAAGCGCCGGTCCCATAATCACCTGTGGACCTGTAGTGGTGTTGGCACCAGAGAGTACTGCCTCAAGTTCCTGGCACACAGGTGGCAACTCTCAAGTTAGAAGTCTTGGCTTCAGCAATGGAAAAAGCACTTAGTTGTTGCTAAAGGCTGCTGGACATTGATAGGCATGCCAAGTGCAGAATGTGGCAATGTCAAAACTGCCAAACCTGATTGCAAGACACTGCACCTGGGTGGCTGCACTGCAGGAGATGTAAGACCTTCACTTTGGCTGGATTTTGGGTTGATGAAACGAAAGAGCTGCTAGACTGCTGCTGTCCATCGGGGGCCCCAAATGTGGCTAAGAAGTGACTTGTGGAGTCAAAGGATGGATGGAAGTTACAGTTGGTCCTCTAAGTGACTGTGCAGGTAACCTGGTGGAGCCTGGTGCTAAGGCAATGCTGCCACTGGGTTGTGTGTTCCCAAGACCAGGAGGCCCCAAAGAGGATGGCATGTTGTTCTTCCTGGACACAGGGAGACTGAAGATGACAGCCTTGGAGGAAGGGATGGTCTCCTTTGGAGTTGAAGGGAGGCTTAGGTGATGATGTTGCCGAGGTGCTTCTCACTAGAGTGGAGGTCACTGGAGGAGCCACAGTGGGAAGGTTCCTAAAACAGGGGCACTGGGAGACAGGATCCCTGCAGTTGCCCACTCAGCGATCCAAAACTGGGCCAAGGGGTGGGTTTTGGACCAAGGAGAGGCTAAAGTTGACATAGAGATTCAATTTGGGAAATAAATGTAAGTGGGTAGATGTCCACTGATGATACCTTCGCTGGGCACCTCTCCCCACATTGCCATTGAATGGGCAAATAGGGAAAGAGCTCACTTGGGGCCTGGGGAAATATGAAAATGACAGCCTTAGATGTGGGAGTAGTGTCCATGTCAGTGATCTCAGAGTCTGAAGTGTGGCTGGGATGGTGGAAAGGCTTGCCGTGAAATGGATCGACTTGCAAAGAGTCTTGATGAGAGGGACTGGAAGAGTGGTACAGAAGGAAAGAGAAGGAGGGGAGTCACTTCTGCAGAAGGGAGACTTGAAGGATGGGTGTGCGTTTAGGAGGTGATAGTCAGGGATGGTAGGATGGGCTGAGACCTGAAAAGTGTAAGTGGCTGGGGCAGGGAGTCTGTAGTTTTCCTAGCAGGTAGGGTAAGCAAAGCGGATGGATGGGTAGAATCGCATTTTGCCATGACTCTGTTCCATCCTCCAAAGCCTCCAGATTATCTGCCAAAATTTTTGTTCTTCCTTCCACACCCAAGGTTCTAACCAAGGTGCCTCCATAGCTCTCTGCAGGGAAGTTAAGTAGACAGGGGCACTCTTCTCTATCCCCCATGAGTGGCAGCAGAGGTGGGAGCAAATGTGGCAGAGGCGACAGCAGTGGAATTGACATTTTCCCATTATTGAAAGTTCTGGATGGAGAACTCCTTGAGGGAATATATGCAGACTTCCTGTCCTGCATCTCCATCCCCAACAACAGCAGCACCCACAGAGCTGGGCAGGTGGTCTTCATCCTCCACTTCCTGACTGACTTCTCTGGCAGCAAAGAGCAGTCTGGGGCGGGGTCCCAGAGCACTGTTGAAACTGGACCAAAGAACTCCTCGAGGAAATGTATCCAGTCTTCTTGCTCTGCATCTCAATCCCCAACATCCGCAGCACCTACAGAGTCGTGCAAGTTGTCTTCATCCTGCACTTCCTGGACTGAATTCTCTGACAGCATAGAGCAGCCTGGGACTGGGTCAGAGAGCACTGATGAAACTGTAGCAAAGAACTCCTGGAGCAATATACGCAGTCTTCATGCTCTGCATCTCTGTCCCCAACATCAGTAGCACACGCAGAGCTGGGCAGTTGATCATCATCGTGCACTTTCTTCACTGACTTCTCTGGCAGCAGAAAGCAGCCTGAGCCTGGATCAGAGAGCGATGTTGAAACTGGAGCAATGAACTCCTCGAGGAAATGTATCCAATCTTTTTTTTTTTTGAACATTTAATATCATCTTTAAAAGGCAGAATGCATCTGATTGTGAAGCCTATAATATTGCTACCTAAGTAGTATAAAATTAGAAATACCAGTTACCATATTTCAACAGGATAAACAGCTATTTAATTCTTCATTGAACAACATTTTCATAATCATAATAATATAGATGCTAACATTTACAACTTTATCGTTAACTTACAGGTAAAAATTTACATTGTGGTTTCAGAAGAGTATAAAATGTATACATCTTGACAATTTGAAGATAATGATAAAGCCAACAGAATTTGGCAGTTAGAGAAAGAGATGGAGATAGTCTAAAGATGTCATTTCCTCCAGGTTTTGTTGCTAGAAGTCATGAAATATTTCCTGAAATTGAGGGAACAAGGAATAGAGATTCAAATAGATTATCAAAACGTAACCAACAGAATTATTACATATGACAAAACACACATCAACTTAGAGACATAGAGGAAAGGAAGGCTGGCAAAAATAAAAAAATGCTTCATTGTTCATACTGCAGAGTCAAAAAGTAACATCTAAGTTTCCAAATCAAGACCTAAGTGTATACACCTATAATTTACCATTATGGGGCAACCACCAGCAGACCAGGAACTTCATTTCTCTGTGGGATAAATGCTATTTATTCACCTTCTTTATACAAAAAGAAATTAAGGCACAGCAAAGCTAAGTAATTCACTTTCAGTTTCACAACTAGTAACTCACACAGGTGAGTGATAACTCATTTGACCTGACTCCAAAGTAGGAGCTTCTATCCATTACACCATACTGCCTTCTAAGCTAAAAATTGGCAAACAAACATTATCTTCTCCAATAAGTTTAAACTGTCCAAGGCAAGAACTATTTGTTACTCATCTTTATATATCCTACAGTGGCCAGCTCACTCCCAGTCTTATCACTGGAATCCAATAAATGTCCACTGGTTGCATCATGCCCAGAAATATCCATCTGTATGACCGTCTGTTCCCTGGTAATAATTTAGCACACATGAGTTCAGTTCAGATGGAATCATTCAAAGTACAGACAAGATCTCGCCTTAAAATAGTCAATCTTGGACATATAATTTAGGGGAATTGTGTAGGTCAGAGAGAAGCCATAGTTCCCTAGGAGACAGACTATGATGTACTATACCAGTTTCCTACCAAGCAATTAGGAAAATGTTGGAGTTAATGAGAACTGAAACCATCAGTCATTAACAAAGTGATTCAAATGCAGCATCAACCTAGCTGTAAATGCAAAGAATCCCAGTCTTTTCTCTGTCCTGCCCCCAAGAATACAACTTCTGAAAGCCAAGAGAATGAACTCCGTTACCTGTGCCAAGTAAATAGCTTTTTTTTCCTTCTTCTTCTCTTTTTTTTTTTATTGTGAAGTTGTGGGTACAGTTAAGGGTTAGGTATACAATTGCATTTCATTCAGGCACCCTGTTGATATAGGATGTTTTCCCCGTACCCAGACAGATATTTGCTACTGTTAATCCCATCTCTCCCTCCCCCACCATAGTTTCCCAGTATGGTCAGTCATTTTCGTATAGTATTTCATTGGATGTTTAAGGTCCATTATATGAGTGAGAACATGTGATACTCGGATCTTTGCTTCTGTGAGAGGTCACTCAGTATTATAGACTCTAGTTCCATCCAGGTTGCTGCGAAATTCATGATTTTGTTCTTTTTTATGGCTGCGTAGTATTCCATCGTGTATATGTACCACATTTTTTAATCCAGTCCTCTTTTGACGGACAACATGGCTGTTTCCAGGTTCTTGCTATTGTGAACAATGCTGCGATAAACATGCGTGTGCAGGTATCTTTTTAATAGAGTGATTTGTGTTCTACAGGATATATTCCCAGTAGGGGGATTGTGGGGTCATATGGAGGTTGGTATTTAGAACTTTTAAGAATCGCCACACTGCTTTCCACAGAGGTTGCACTAGTTTACACTCCCACCAACAGTGTAGAAGTGTTCCCTTTTCACCACACCCTCTCCAGCAGCTGTTATTTTTGAGTTGTTGATAATTGCCATTCTGACTGGGGTTAGGTGGTATCTCCGTGTGGTTTTGATTTGCATCTCCCTGATGATTAGTGAGGTTGAACATTTCTTCATGTGTTTGTTGGCTGCTCGGATGTTTTCCTTTGTGAAATGTCTGTTCATATCTTTTGCCCATTTATAATGGGGTTGTTTGTTTTTTTCTTTTCAGCACGCTTGAGTTCCTTGTAGATCCAGGATGTTAAGCCTTTGTCGGACCTGGAGTTGGCAAATACTTTTTCCAAGTCTGTAGGCTGTCTCCCTGCTCTCTTGATGGTTTCTTTGGCTTTGCAGAAGCTTGTCAGTTTAATAAGATCCCACTTGTTTATTTTCTCTCTTATGAGCTGTGGGTTTTGGTTTTTGTCAGGAATTGGATGCCATTTCCAATTCCCATGAGGGTTTTTCCTTCATTTTCTAAGGTTCTTATGGTTTGAGGTTTTACATTTAGGTCTCTGATCCATTTGGAATTAACCTTTGTGCATGGGATAGATAGGGGTCCTGTTTCAATCTTCTGCATGTGGTCAGCCAGTTTTCCCAGCACCATTTACTGAGTAGGTTCTCCTCTCCCCAGTGGTAGGTGGTGGAGGCTTTGTCAAAAATGAGTTGGTTGAGAAATTGAGGTTTTGCTTCTGGAATCTCAATTCTATTCCATTGACCTATATGCCTGTTCCTATACCAGTTCCAAGCTGTTTTGGTGATTGTAGCTTTATAGTAAAGTTTGAAGTCTGACAGTGTGATACCACCTGCTTTGTTTTTTTTGCTGAGGATTGTTCTGGCTATTCTTGGACGTTTGTGTTTCCATATGAATTCCTGCATTGTTTTTTCTAGGTCTGAGAAGAACGTTGCTGGTAATTTGATGGGTATTGCATTGAATTTGTAGATTGCCTTAGGTAAGATGGACATCTTCACAATGTTGATTCTTCGATCCATGAGCATGGATATTTTTCCACTTGTTTGTGTCAACTTTGATTTCTTTGAGCAGTTTTTTGTAGTTTTCCTTGTAAAGGTCTTTCACGTCTCTGGTTAGGAAGATGCCAAGGTATTTCATTTTTTTTGCGGCTATTGTGAATGGAATTGTGTTTTTTATTTGGGTTTCTGTTTGTTTATTATTGGTGTAGAGAAATGCGATTGTCTTTTGTACATTTATTTGTATCCTGAGACTTTGCCAAAGGTCTTTATCAGTGTAAGGAGGTTTTTGACAGATTCTCTTGAGTTTTCAAGGTATACAATCATGTCGTCTGCAAAGAGAGATAATTTGACTTCCTCTTTTCCTGTTTGGATACCCCTGATTGCCTTCTCTTCTCTGATTGCTCGAGCCAGGACTTCCAATACTATGTTGAACAGGAGGGGTGAGAGTGGGCATCCTTGTCTTGTTCCAGTTTTCAGGGGAAATGGTTCTCATTTTTGTCCATTTAGGAGTATGCTTGCTGCAGGTTTCTCGTAGATGACTTTTTACTATTTGAGGTATGTTCCCCGTATGCCTAGATGTTCACGTGTTTTTATCAGGAAGGGGTGCTGGATTTTATCAAAAGCTTTTTCTGCATCTAATGATATAATCATGTGGTTTTTGTTTTGATATCTGTTAATGTATTTAATAACATTTATGGTTTTACGAATGTTGAACCAGCCTTGCATCCCAAGAATGAAGCCTACTTGGTCATGATGGATGATTTTTGAGATGTATTGCTGAATCCGGTTTGCTAGGATCTTGTTGAGAATTTTAGCATCTATGTTCATCAAAGATATTGGCCTGTAGTTCTCTTTCTTTGCTGGATCTTTACCTGGCTTGGGTATCAATGTGATGTTGGCTTCGTAAAATGATTTGGGGAGCATTCCATCTTTTTCAATCGCCTGGAATACCTTCAGTAGGATTGGTATCAGCTCCTCCTTAATGTCTTGTAAAATTCTGCTGAAAGCCATCTGGTCCAGGGTTTTTTTTGTAGGAAGTTTCTTATTACGTAGTCAATTTCCTTGATTGTTATTGTTTATTTAGGGTCTCAATCCCTTCTTGTTCCAACTTAGGTAGGTTGTGTGATGTCAGAAAGTCCTCCGTTTCCTTAAGGTTTTCAAGTTTGTTTCCATACAAGTGTACGTAGTAGTCTCTAATGATCTTTTGTATTTCTTCAGGCCAGATGTGACTTCATCTTTTGTGTTTCTGATTGTGCTTATTTGGTTTTTTTCTCGTTTCTTCTTGGTCAGTCTAGCTAGGGGACCATCGATCTTGTTTATTCTTTCGAAGAACCAACTTTTTGTTTCATTGATTTTTTTCTATTATCTTTTTGTCTTCTATGTCCTGGATTTGGGCTTTTATTTTGGTGATCTGGATTCTTCTGCTAAAAGTAGGGTTTTTCTGGTCTTGCTTTTCCAGCTTCTTTAGCTGACTTGTTAGGTTGTTAATTTCTGTTCCTTCCATTTTCCTCATGTGTGTTTGTAGGGATATAAATTCCCCTCTTATTACAGCTTTTAAGGCATCCCAGAGATTTTTGGTAAGATGTTTCTTCATTTTCATTTGTTTCCAGGTATCTTTTGATCTCTGTTTTGATGTCATAATTGATCCAGGAGTTATTTAGCATCATGCTGTTTAGTGTCCATGTCTTTGTGGGTTTTGGAGGGACTTTGTTGGTGTCAATGTTTATTTTTATTCCACTGTGGTACGAGAAGGTGCATGGTAGAATTTCAGTCCTTTTAAATTTGCTTATACTTGATTTGTGTCCAATTATGTGGTCGATCTTAGAATATGTTCCATGTGGTGATGAGTAGAATGTGTATTCTGTGGTCTTTGGATGGAGTGTTCTATGGGTATCAATTAAGTCCATTTGGTCCAGAGTCTCATTGAGATTCCGGATCTCCTTGCTGATTTTTTGTCCTGATGATCTGTCTAAGGTTGTGAGTGGTGTATTAAAGTCCCCAGTTACTATGGTGTTAGAATCAATGTCTTTCTTTAGTTTTCCTAGAAGTTGCTTTATGAATGTTGGCACACCTATGTTGGGTGCATATATGTTTAGGATAGATATTTCTTGTTGATGGAGTGAACCTTTATCATTATGTAGTGGCCCTCTGTATCTTTTTAAATTTTTGATAGCTTAAATGGTATTTTGTCTGAAATTAGGATCGCAAATCCTCCTTTCCTTTGTGTTCCATTCGCCTGAAAATTTGTTTCCCATCCTCTTACTTTGAGTCTGTGTATGTCCTTTCTAGTGAGATGGGTCTCTTGAAGGCAGTATATTGTTGCCTGGTGATATTTTATCCATTTTGTCATTCTATGTCTTTTCAGTGGTGCGTTTAGTCCATTCATATTCAGACTAATTATTGAAATGTGAGAGTTCGTCGCTATCATGGAGTTCTTATTGAGTTGTTGTTCTTCCACTTGATTTTTTCTTTTTTCTTTTTCTTTTTTTGTCTTTCTTTTGGTTTTGGGGTTGGTTCGTGTATATTTTATTCTTTTCCCTGTACTCTCGTGAAGAATGTTGTTCTTTTTTCCTTTTCTTCTGTGTTTAGTACTTTCTTAAGTGTTTCATGTAGAGATGGTTTGGTGGCAGCATAAGTTCTTAGGGATTGGATATCTGGGAAAGATTTTAATTCTCCCTCACTGATGAAGCTTAGCTTGGCCGGGTAGGTTATTCTTGGTCGAAATTGTTTATCTTTTAGGACTTTGAAGATAGGGCTCCAAGCTCTCCTAGCCTGCAGGGTTTCTGCAGATAAATCTGCTGCTATTCTGACTGGTTTCCATGGTAGGTGATCTGGCCTTTTTCTCTTGCTGCCTTTAGGATTTTTTCTTTTGTGCCTACTTTATTTAGGCGAATTATTATGTGTCTAGGAGTTGGTCTTCTCATTTGTTGTCTTGTGGGGTTTTCTGAATCTCTTGTGTTTGAATTTTTGCATCGCTGATTAGATAAGGGAAGTTTTCTTGAATGATCTCATGGAAAGTTTGTTCCAATGTGGTCTCTGTTTCTCTTTCTGCCTCAGGGAGTCCGATTATTCTTAGGTTAGGCCTCTTAAGGTAGTCACTCATCTCTTGAAGGTTTTGTTCTGTCTTTTTGAGCTTATTTTCTGTGTTTTTAAGAGTTTGGGTTATTTCTATATTTTGGTCCTCAAGCTCTGAGATTCTTTCTTCTGCTTGGGTAATTCTGCTTTCCATGCATATCAATTTGTTATTTATTTCATTCACAGTATTCTTTATTACTGTTATCTCAGATATCAGCTCCTTCCTAGTTTCTTCTTGTGTCTCCTCAATTCTTTTTAATCTCTCCATTATTATTTTGATATCTACATTTGCATTTTGAGACCCTTCAATCTGGGGGCTTTTCATTGTTTGCATTCCAAAGTCAGTTTTCTCAATGTCTGCTCTCCCAGGCGTCTGGGAAAAGACCCATACTCTTCTTTTGGTTTTTCTTCATTTCTGTAGATTTTTCTCCCTCTCCCCCTTTCCCTCCCCCTCTTCAATTTTGTTTTTGAGGGAAGGTGGGGTTGCTTTTATTTCTCTTCTGCAATGACCTGTTCTTCCTTATGAGGGTCTTCTGGTTTTGTTCACTTTTCCCTCTGCTTTACAGTCTGTCTATTCAGCAGTATGCAGCCTTGGTCCATTCAGAGAATCTCACCAGTTCACCTATGCCGTCACCATCTTGCCCTGTCTCCCTATGTATCCAATATTATTGCCCTGCATCTCAGTCTCCAACATCAGCATCCTCCGCAGAGCTGGGCCGGCAGGGTGGGGGGAGCTGGTCTTCATTCTGCACTTCCTGGATTGACTTCTCTGGCAGCAATGAGAAGCCTGGGACTGGGTCATATTGCATGATGGAAACTGTATCAAATAACTCCTCGAGGGAATGCACTCAGTCTTCTTGCTCAGCATTTCCATCCCAACATCAGCAGCACCCACAAACCTGGGCAGGCAGTCTTCACCCTGCACTTCCTAGACTGACTTCTCTGGCAGCAGAAAGCAGCCTGGGACTGTGTCAGAATGCGCTGTTGAAAGTGTTGAAAAGATCTCCTCTAGGAAATATATCCAGTCTTCTTGCACTGTGTATGTGTTCCCCAAATCTGCAACACCCACAGAGCTGGCCAGGGAGTCTGCATACTGTCCTTCCTGGAATGACATGTCTGGCTACAGAAACCAACCTGGGGCTGTGTCATAGAGTCCTGGACCAAAGAACTCCTTGAGGAAGTGTATCCAGTCTTCTTGCCCTGCATCTCCATCCTCAACATTAGCAGCACCCACAGAGCTGGGCAGGTGGTCTTCATCATGCACTTCCTGGACTGACATCTCTGACAGCATAGAGCATCC
>JAPVLO010005912.1:0-24323 GCA_027257055.1 Cephalopachus bancanus | reverse complement strand
TACTTTTCTATTCTGTGCTAATTTTACCTATACTATAAAAAACTCTTAATTATGCTCAAACCAGTTCCTAAAGAATGTGTGGCCCAGTCCAAAGATCACGCAGGGCCATATCCAGGAACAGTTGATTATGATCTCTTAACAAAATGGCTATTCTAAAATCTTATATATTTATCTTAATTTCTATAAAGGTTTTTAATTCCTAATCCTAATATATAAGGCTGATCATTAGCAACAAGGCTTCTAAAATAAACCCAAATACAAACTGTAATTGTATTAAGCTAAAATCACAATTAGTAGAAAGTGGGAACAATGAAATTTCTAAGGTTAGCTTTATTCTATAGAACCTCAAAGTATCATGTTTTGATCATGCTTGAACTAACATAATTCCCTGACGTAGAGTAACCTATTCTATAATACTTTCTATGAATAAAAAAATTTAGCTTCTATAATAAGTAGAAAAAACTTACACTAATGGTAACTAAAGAACCGGTTTAAAAGAATGCAGCCCAGCCCAAAGTGGACGCTGGGCCCTTAGGAATGTGGCCCAGTCCAAAGTTCGTGCTGGGCCATTTCTGGTAACTCTAGACAATCATCTATACCATCTAAAGCTGGAAACAACTCTCTAGATGTATATACTAATTCTACAAATATACTTTTAAATCTTATAAAGAAGCTTGTATCACGTATAAGGCTCCCAAATGTGATCTGAGTTTGAATCGTGTTAAGTTTAAAGCCGAAACCGCAGTCTGTGAGAAACGGGAGCAATGGATCCCTAGAGTCAGCCATGCCTGTCATACTCTCAGAACTTCATGCTTAGATCGTCAAGGTCCCTGCTAGTGGGTCATGCCAAACAACAAAGAAAGGAGGAGGGAATGGGCCTTCAGCTCCTGAACCAAACTTGGTGGTCTCAGGGTCCGCAACCCGCCTGGATCCCTAATGCTCAGGCAGACCTCCACGGCCGGCTCCCAACAGGGAGCATTTCCCAAATCAGTAGTAATTTTTCTACAAAAAAAGTCTTAACTATCAGAAATCCATTCTCATTCTAGTATGTATGTTTATATTAAAATGTAAATGTTGTTCATATTAAAATTAACAGGTTATGCATTTTAAATCACACATTTTATGTAAGACCATTAGAGAATAATATTCCTACATATGAGATATTCAAATACAGATATATTATAAGTACTATGGATATTCACACATGTGGACATCAGAGTGGATGAGATTAGTTGACAAGGGCTTCATGGGAGGAAGAAGGAATTAACTAGATTTGAAGAACAAGCTACATTTTAGTAAATGAAAGATCATCCATATAGGATAGAGGAATCTGATATGATTAGCTAATAAAAAGTAGACTTGGAAAATATTTTAATTCAAATAAAATAGCAAATCTTATTTTCAATCCAAACATCAGTGAAAGCAGATGTTAGTATCTAGAGCACACGAAGAAACAAGCATAGATAGTATGATGGACTCAGATGACAAACATAGATAGTATGATGGACTCTGCTGAATGAGTACCAGCTGAGATGTTTGAACATGATCTAAAGTTAGCCTATCATCCCTCCACCATTGATTTTGTAAGTCTCAAGGATCTGTCAAGGCCCACTAATAAATGTCTTGCTCTACAAAGGCAATTTAAGAAAGGAAAAGAAAAGTAACATAATTCTCTCTCTCTTGAGTGAAGGCCCTCCCACTGACCTTACTTTAAAGACTGGGAGAGCTGGCAAGAACTGAAAAGGGTCATCAACAGTAGTGTGTAGATAAGCTTATAGAAATGCCTTATTGTCTTTCAAAGGGATGAACAGATTTTCTGGTAAAATTCAGTAAATGCAAGGAATTCCTTTTACCAAGTATGAATTTTCTGGTTACTGTATAATTATTTTTTACATAAAATAAAACCCTACAAAATCCTTGCTATTTCCTTAATTAAAGTAAATACTTGCTTACACTACTCTACTGAAAATTTTTAAAATGCAAGATAATAATGAATCCAATTTTTGCAGTGCATTGTATATCATATTAGTAACTTCTGGTGCTCTCCAGGTTTAATAGGTGATAGTTTATTATTCATATTCAGCATAAACTAAGTCATTAAAATTACAAATTTACAAGTAAGCTACAAGAATTATGCTTGTCTTCAAGTTTATGATTTTAATAATTGAAAATATTGTATGACCTAGAGCAACTAAGATCTTGACATTTGAAAGTTCACCTGAAATTCATGACTGAGAATAATAGAAGTCTCTGAACACTGGGCTATCTTTTTATTTGTGAGGGCTAAAAATAATTAAATGAGCCAATGAAGGTTAGATCATTTTGTAATTCCTTTAAAAGCTTATCTCCAAATGCAAATGTTACAAATATGAGAGGAGACATGTATATGCACAGCAAGCTAGATTCTACCATGAGCATAAGATGCTTGCTTTAACATCAAAATAATGTCTTTTTTTTAATGTATTGAGTGTCAAACTGTATGGAAAATTATAAATCCTATGTAAGTTGATTTTTCACATAAAATGATAAATGACCTTGCGCATGTTGGACTTGTTGCAAACAAATGGCTTTTTGCTGCCCCCAAAGTCCAGCCATTTGAGAGATATCTTCTGAAATAAAACCCTCCACATACTCATCTTGGTCTACTCATTCCATGAGATTGAAGTCCCTGATTCTAGCTTTTGAAGCCTTCAAAGTCACAACCAGAGACTGACTTCTCTGGAATTGAATTTACTGTGGTTGAATAAGCTTCTTTTTCCCCTCACTTGCTCCAGTTCAAATTAGTGCCTTGATTAAATTCCACAGAAATCTTTGCTCATAATAAGCCTACCAAGGGCTTACTCAGTATCCTAAGAGACTGTGCTCTAGCTATCCCATAAGTATATGTGTGGTCTTGGTTTTTTCTTTTTTTCTTTCTTTCTTTTTTTTTTTTTTTTTCTAACTTCAAATCTTTTCAAACTGCTATATTTGAAATAATCCATTCACTGATAAATTTATGAATGAGGGAGTCCAAGCCCCTAAAAAGCAAATAATGTGGACTAACTAAAACACTCTTGTACTCTACCTTACAAGGTAATAGAAAGCAAAGCACATCATGATTAATTACTTGTTATCATCTCACAATACCCTTTCCATATGAGATAAGGCTTCCACATGAATAGCTGAGTCAGGTGAGATTCATTGAGAGAAATGGAAGTCTTTAAGACTATTTTCTGAAACTCAGTTCCCTCATCTGTAAAACAAGATCCTTGGGACTAAACATTCTCCAATTTCTATGATTCAACTCACTTTGCATCTGCTTCATTATTTGACTTAATAGTCTACACACAACTAAAAAATTATCTTCAACAGACACATGACAAGTGCCAGGGAAATAAATCTAAGAACCTAAAGGAGGCTAGAAATCTTGTTATGGAGATAAAATATGTCCATAAAAGAATAAATAACAATGCAGGATAGAAAAAAGTTATGTGCTGAAATGAGAGGCATGGGTACAGAGAGCAGAATCCTTTAATCACCACCATTCCCCACCAGTCTGCACTGGGCTATTAACTTTCATTGTGTTGAGCCACTGTGATTAGGGAGTTGCTTAGGAAGTTGTTTGTTATAGCAAGTTAGTACTATTAACCTTGACTAGCTTGTGTGTGTGTGTGTGTGTGTGTAAGTGTGTGTGTACACCTATACCTCTACTTTGGTCTATGTGTCTAGAGAGATCACACACACACACACACACACACACACACACACACATACACACACACACACAAACTTGCCTTCAACACACACACACACAAACTTACCTATCAACCTGTCCTAAACTGACAACCAGTTTCCTGTCTCAAGTCACCAGTATCAAAATACTTTCAACATTCATTGCTGTACATTTGGCACACAAAATCAAGCCTTTGCCAGACAGGTTTCAGCTAAAGCATTTAATACAGGTTTAGATGAAAATTAAGCAAAAGAAGAAAATGAATCACTTCCATGTTTATTGTTTTCTGAGCTACTCCTCGTTAGACTCTGTTGTAGCAACAGCCAGATAAAGACCCAGGAATGTGTGTCCTGCCTTTACAAACCAAGAACCCTCTGGTTTTTACTCTTTACTTCTTCATAAATTGCCTTAACTGTCAACTGTCCCAAGAGATTTATTAAATGGAATTGGGAATTTTTCACAGTTCTTAATTACTCTAGAATTAAACAAATTAAAGGTAGACAGGAAAAGAGAACATTGTAAATGGCAAAACCTACAGCAATGCTGATTCACTGTACAAGGTGAGACGATGTCTTTCATTTGCCTGTGGGGCAGTGCCAGTGAATCTTATACTAAAGCAGGCAGGATTAGGAATAGTCATAGTCTCTATAAAACCCAAAGTTTCTGTCACCTTATAGTGAGACAAAAGAAGTAGGGAAAGGGCTAAGAAAATTATCTGTGATGCTAGGCCTGATCCTGTGTTTCCATGAACATAAGGGAAGAACTTTTGCCAAGTGTTAGCATAAAAAGTGAAATATGATCAACAAAATGGACCTCTTCATTGAAAACCGTAGGAATAGAGGGCTATGCTACTTTGAAATCAGGATATATATATATTGCCAAGTATTCAATTAGAGGAAGGTTCCCAAATTTCCATTTTCTCATAAATTTCCACCGTATAGGAAAAAAAAATATCCTTTAATTCAATAAGTTAATAGTAGAGTATAAAGCTTTGTGCATTTCTCTGAAGAAACTTAATTAAGGATTTTATTTTAAAGATATGTGAACCACTTTTACCATAAAGCCTCAATGAGGAAAAGTTTGTGGGCAGCTTTGTAGCTTTTGAAAGCCTTGACCTGATGTTTATGGGTTCCTTTCACTTTTTACCAAAACTGAAAGGAACCTTTCCACTTCAGTGACCAGCTCCTAGTTAAATGACAACTGAGCCCAATCTTACTGCTTCAGTAACTTAGGTGATTTTATACATGATGCAGGCAAGGGGATAGGCTGCCATTCACCATCCACAGACAAACAGACCCTACTAGAGAATATCCTTGTCACAAAACCAAGATAGTATGGAAATTTGATAGTATGGAAATGATATCTTAGTGTAGTTTTATATTTATCTTGCTATGAGTACAGCATATTTGTATATGTTTAAGAATCTTTTTGTGAACTGTCTCTTGCCTATTTTTGTATTTTTTTCTCTATTTTGTTTCCAATTGCAATTTTTATGTATTAATATTCATTATTTTTAATATATCATTCTGACTATGTACCCTCAAGAGGATATATTTGAATGACAAAAACACAAACTTTGAACATTACTTAGTAGGCTCTGTTCTAGTAGTGGTTTTGGTTAATAATTCTATTTTGTGTGTTGTGTAGAATAAGCAAATGAGTAAATATACTAATGTTACTGGGAATAGGTTTCACTATGTGAAAAAGGAAATAAAAATGTGGGATGAGAAAGAAAAAGCTTTGTGGTACTGGATTAAAATTGGGAATATCTATATGAACATGTGCTTTAAAAATATACATATAATGTGTCTTAGTTGGCGTTGCTATAAAGGAATATCTGAGGCTGGGTAATTTATGAAGAAAAGAAGTTTATTTGGCTTACAGTTCTTCAGGTTGTACAAAAAGTATGGTGCTGGCATCTGCATCTGGTGAGGCTCTCAAATTGCTGCCACTCGTGATAGAAGGAAAAGGGGAGTTGGCATGTGCAAAGATTATAAGAAAAGAAAAGAGGCTAAACACAGGGGAGAGGGATGCCAGGCTTTTTAAACAACCAGCTCTCAGGAAAACGAATAGAGAAAGAAGAGAACTCACTGGTTACTATGAAGACAGCACAAACCCATTCATGAGGGATCCACTCTTATAACCCAAGCACTTTCCATTATACCTCACCTCTAACACAAGGGATCAAATTTCAGCTTGAGGATTGGCGAATGAAATAACCAAACTATAACAATAAAAATATGTTTGTATACACACACAAGCCAAGCAGGTTATAAAATCAAAAGACTTGTTCTTTGTATAGATATCCTTGCTCTGACACCTGAAAAAACATAAAAGCAATGACACCTCAGTACCTCATAGTATTGAGCACAATTCATACCAAACTTTGATTTCTATATACATTTTCTAGGTCTGTGGCAGGGAAAGTAAATATAAGGTGAGCTTAGGATATCTTGTGCTCAAAGCAGGCATGTGAAAATGACATAGGAACCAGTTTGAAGAGACTCCCCATGGCCAAATTTGAGCATCAAAACAAAACAAAACAATGATGGTAATTGATTATACATTGAACAAAAACAGAAATAACTTAGTATTGTAATTAATTTTAATATAAGTCATGTAGTTCCTTTATACATAATCATAGCCTCATTTAAATTAGATATTAGGGGAGTCCCTCCTACCCCACAGTTTTGCTTTCTGCAGTTTCAGTTACCCATGGTCAACCACAGTCTGAAAATATTATATACAATACAATATTTTGAGAGAGAGAGAGACCATTTTCATGTAACTTTTATTACAGTAGATTGCTATAACAATTCTATCTTATTGTTAATATTTTACTGTGCCTAATTTATGAATTAAATTTTATCACAATAACGTGTGTATAGGAAAAAACATTGTATTTATAGAGTTTGGTACTGTCTGTGGTTTCAGGTATTCACTGGGAACCTGGAACATATGCCTTGTGAATGAAGAGGAACTACTGTATTATTTCTAATTTACATATGAGGAAACTGAGACTCAGATAATTTAAGAAGCTTGCCCTATATCATACAGCCAATAAATGGAAAAACCTTACTCTTCAGGTCTGTCTGACACAAAAAGAGCCTGTACCCTCACTTATTACACAAAACAACCTCTCAAGATGAGTTCATACTATATACTGTTTTATTACCTGATTTATGAACATTTTTCTCTGTTACGAAATATCTTCTGCAACATTATTTTTAATGGCAACACAATCTTTCATTGTATATAGGCATTGAGTTAGTCAATCTCAGTTTATCCTGTGTTGAAGGTGAGGCATTATGGGAGGTACTGGGTCAAAAGGGTGTATTCCTCATAAATGGTTTTGTGCTGTCTTCACAGTAACCAGTTCCCTTCTTTCTCTATTAGCTTCCATGAAAGCTGGTTGTTTAAAAAACCTGGCACCCCTCTCCCCATGTTTTGCCTCTTATCTTGCCTTATACTGTCTGCACACGCCAGCTCCTCTTTCCCTTCCATCATGAGTAATATTCAATATCTTGCTGTTAAATAAAACATATGTTGAATATAAATGTTTTAAGTCTATTCAGACCCTTCTCTTAGTATAAATTTCTAAACATGGAATTGCTGGATTAAAATATTTTTAAAAACATCCAGCACAGTAGATATATATTGTCAATTTGTCCAAACATTTTGCAACACTTTACATTACCAGCAATATGTGAGGGTGCTAATTTATCTGAACTTTTAAAAAGTTTGACAGAAAAGAAGACATTTTGATAGGTAAAAGTGTTTTGCTTGCATTTTACTGCCGAATTTACTGAGGTATAATGAAATATATTGAGGTATACATGACAAATGAAAATTACATATCTTTCATGTATAGAAAGTGATATTTTGGTACATGTATAGTTTATAAATGATTGCCACAATCAAGTGAACATATCCAATGTTTTACATAGTTACCTTTTTTGGAGATTAGCGCATTTAAAATGTACTCTTTTAGAAAATTTTAAGTATACGATACAGTATTATTAACTGTAGCCACCATGCTATACATTAAATCTTTAGAACTTACTCTTCATGCATAATGAAACTTTGTCTAACATCTCCCCATATCCTCTACTCCCAGTGCCTGACAGCCACCATTCTACTCTCTGCTTCTATGAGTTTGAATTTTTTTAGATTCCATGTATACATGAGATCATGCCGAAGTCTGACTGACTTCACTTAGCATCATGTCCTCTAGGTTCATCCATGCTTTTGCAAATGACAAGATTTCCTTAAAGATGAGTTGGATTCCATTGTGTGTATGTGTGTTGTGTGTGTGTGTGTGTGTTGTGTGTGTGTGTATAACATTTTATTTATCCATTAACCTCTTGATGGACACTTAGGGAGTTTTCATACTTTGACATAAAGTCTACTTGTCTTGACTATTTTGTCTGATAAATTATAACCACTCCTACCTACCTTCTTTCAGTTACCATTTGCATGAAATATCTTTCCATTCATTTCGAGCCTCTGTGTGCTCATAAAGCTAAAGCGAGCCGCTTGTAGGTAGGTTATAGTTGGATCATGTTTTTGTATCTATCAAACCAATCAGTCTTTGATTTCATAGTATAACTCACAAATTATTGATAGGTAAGGACTTACTATTGCTATTTTTTAAATTATTTTGTTTTGTATTTCCTTTGCTCCTTTACTGTTCTCTTTCTGTCTTTCTTTGTGATTATATAATTTTTGGTAGTGGTTTGCTTTAATTCCCTTCTCTTTGCCTTTTGTGTATCTATTGCAGGTTTTTTTCTTTATGGTTAACATGAAAGTTACCTAAAATATTTTATAGTTATAACAGTCTATTTTTAGTTGATAACAACGTAACTTCAACCAGACACAAAACTCTGCAATTTAACTTCCTCTTCACATTTTATATTACTGATGCCACAATTTGCATTGCTTATATTGTGTATCCATTAACATATTAATGTTAATGGATACACAATATCCTTGCAGCTGTAGCTATTTTTAATACTTTTGCTTTTTATCTTGTATATTAGAGTCAAAAGTGATTGATATACCATTATTACAATATTATTCTGAATTTGACTATACAGATGTTTCAGAGTGACATCCCAATAAACTCATTGTAAATTGAAAATATTATAAGTCAAAAATGCATTTTATATTTCTATATTACCAAAGAGTATAGTTTAACCTAGCCTAGCTTAAACATGGCCAGCACACTTACATTGGGACAGTTGGATAAAAATCATCTGGCAGCACAGTACACTGTAGAGTATTGGCTGTCTACCCTTATGATAATGTGGCTAATGGGAAACTGTGACTTGGCAACACTGCCCGACATCACAAGAGAGTACTGTACTACTTTCTACTGAAAGTATATCACTTTCCTGTCATCATAATATCAAAAAATCATTAGCCAAACCCTTTGTAAATCAGAGACTGTCTGTATTTTTACCTTTATACTGAATTTTATTTTATTTTAATATCTTTCCTTTTCTATTTATTCACTTATTTATTTTAATTGAAAAGTAAAAACTAAATATGTGTTTACAACATGTTTTAAAATATGTATTCTTTATATAATGGCTAAATTAAGCTCTAATTTTTTTACTTTTGTATGTCTTCATACCTTTTTTTACTTGTTAGTTAGCATCCTTTATTTACCACTTGAAAAACTCCCTTTAGCATTTCCTAAAATGTAGGAAATGGTGAACTCTGTTAGTTTTTGTTTCTAGACAGAAATTATTTATTTCTTCTTCACTTATAAGGGTAGTTTTGCCATTTATAATATCCTTGGTTGATAGTTTTATTTGTTTTGTTTGTTTGTTTTAACACTTTGAATATATATCAATCTACTCTCTCCGAGCCTGCAAGGTTTCTGTGGAAAAAATCTACTGATAGTCTGTTGAAGATTCCCTTGTATATGATAAGTCACTTTTCACTTGTTGCTTTCAAAATTCTTTTTTCATTAACTTTTGATAATTATGTTTTAGTGTGCATCTTTTGTATGTTTAAAGTATTTGGAATTATTTGGGCTTCATCAATCTGGATGTTCACTTCCCTTCCAAATTTGGGAAGTTTTCGTCATTATTTCTTTAAATAAGTTTTTCAACCATATCTTAATATGTATTCTTTGGGACTCCCATAATGTGTATATTGATTTGCTTGAAGATGCCCTATATGTATCATAGACTTTCTTCACTCTTAATTTGTCCTTATTTTATTCTTCTTACTGAGTAATTTCACATGACCTGTCTTTGATCTCATTGATTCTTTCTTTTGCTTAATTGAGTCCTTTGTTGAAGCTGTGTATAAAATTTTTCAGTTTAGACATCGTGATTTTTAGCTCTATGATTTTTGATTGTTTACTTTTGATGGTTTCTATATCTTTCTTGAGTTTCTCATATTGTTTATGTGTTGTTTTATTTATTTTCTTTAGTTGTCTGTGTTCTCTTATAGATCACTGAGTGCCTTTAAGTCAATTAGGTTGAATTTTTTGTCAGACAGTTCATAAATCCCCATTTCTTTTTTCCTTCTTTTTCTTTCTTTTTTTTTTTTTTTTTTTTTTTTTTTGTGTGTCAGACTCTGTTGCCAAGGCTGGAGTGCACATACACTCATGGTAACCACAGACTTGACCTGCTGGGCTCAGGCAATCTCTCTGCCTCAGCCTTCCAAGTAGCTGGAACTACAGGTATACACCATCATGCCTGGCTAATTTTTTTTAATTTATTGCAGAGATCAGGTCTCACCAAGTTGCCCAGGCTAGTCTTTAACTCCTGGGCTTGGGCAGTTCTCTCACCTCTATCTCTCAAAGTGCTGGGATCACAGGTGTGAGCCACTGCACCCAGCCACAAATCTCCATTTCTTTAGGGTGGATTACAGGTGCTTAAATGTTCATGGTCATATATGTTTAATGTCTCATTCTTATCTCATTTTAATCCTCATTCTACTTTTTTTTTAAACTAATACACACCTTTCCTGTGATTCGATAAGAAATGGGTCTGTCTTATGGTCCCTCTAGCCCAATAGTTTACACCTGACAGGGTCACTAAGTGGTATGCCATAGAACAACATATTTATCCTCATGGACTAGTCCTTCCAACCCTAAAGGATGTCCCACAATATCTTTAAAACACCTTAGTTTTTTGGAGGAACCAGTCCATTGTAGACATTTATCAGCCATGCATGTAACTAGTTCTGTTGAATATCCATTTATATCTTTCAGTCTGTATTATTTTTCAAGATAGTTTAAACATTTTTTACCTTTTGGGTGAAGTCAAAAGTAATTTTATTTATGTGAAATTTACTTTTGAATATAGAGTCCTAACATTCCAGCATTTAGTGCTTAAGTCTGCACTTTCCCTGTGTATAAGTTTTGTAGTCCCATGAATAATAATCACATGATTTTTTAAACCACCACATTTTTAATGTTAAGAATCATTGAGATTACTTCTTTGCTTTTTTTTTGTAGTTCCTATTTTCTATTAGTCATTTTAGTTGCCATTTCCTATTTCCATTATATATACTTCTGAAAATTGTGTTAACCAGAACTGTGCACAAATACCATTTTGCCTTCTTGGTTCCAAAAGAGGGAAGAATAAAAGTAAAAATTTGGGTTGAAAGGTAAATGATGCATAACCAAATCAAACTCCATTAAAATAACCACAACAGAAGAAAATGAAAGCCTTAGTACTCAGAAGCACAGAAGGTCATGATTTTTAATGCTGTATCAACCAAGCTGCCATTTTAACTGCACTAAGTACTGTGGAAAGTTAACAAGTGAAGCATAAGACATAGTGTTTGCCCTTGAGAAGGTTCCAATTAAATAGAAGAGCTGGAAGAAACATGCATACATATGTACACAATGCAAAATAACATAAAACATACAACCAACTGTTGTACTGTGCAGAAATAGAAATAAGAGGGTTAGACGTGAAGAGGCTTAAAAGAAAGATGAATAAATGACATTTTGTAGTAGTTTGAGCTAGGTCTTGGGAAATAAGAAAAATCAATGTTAGTGTCCTCAAGGAGTACATACAGAATGGAATAATAGAGTGGTAAGGGGGAAATGCAGATGGTAATAGCATGAATGGTAAATGGAAAATGAAACATAGAGGCAGCTGATGGAGACAGTTTGTCAAGGAAAGGAAGGAGATAAATAGTATGATAACTAGACAAAGGGGCAGTTGGGTCATGCTATTTTTTTTAAAGAAGAAAGATTTGTGCTTGTTTAAAGGCAAATAATAAAAGGCCAATAGAGAGGGAGACTTTGAGTCTGCTAGTAAGAAAGGAGAACATGAAGAGACTAAGTCCCAGAGGAAACAGGAGAGAAGAGGAGGATGGAGACTCAGGATAAACTGGAACATCAAATTGTATGGCATACTGAGTGTGAAAGAGGCATTTTGATATTTCAGAAATAAAAGGTAGGAACTTTAAAAGAGGAAGCAATAAGTGTGGTAGCATTTACTATTATTGTTATCATCATTATTATTATTACTTTCTGCCAAGAGATTTGTCTGTGAGAAGTTTTAATTTGTTATTATTGAAGATATTCTGGGTTCCTAAAAGGAAGAAATTAAAGGCTGTAGCAATATGGCAACCTATGAGAACTGGTTCCTATGCTGGCTGCCTCTCTTTATGGAGGCCTGGTACAAGAAGATGTACAATCTCCTCATTACTTCCAGCTATGTGATAGGCAGGTCATTATATCATTGTTTTTATTAAATGCTCCTAAGTAGATGTCAAGAATTGAGATAGGGAGTTCTGGTAAGATGGCAACGGCATAGGTGGGACTGTGAGATTCTCTGAAAATGAGTTCCCAAAAAGGCTCTTACTTCCCTTCCCCCACTCCCTGCCCACCACCAGCTGCACCTGTCCGAGGCCTGGATACCCTCGGTCCCATGCAAGGCCAGTTATTGTGGCCCCTCAGCTGCTGCTGCTCCACCATAGGCAGCCCCAGACCATGACTGTGTGGAGATCCCAGCTTCCTCCCTAGCTACAATGTCTCACCCGGCCCCAAGCCACCGCCCACTGCCTGTGGAGGCCCTTGGATACCACCTTGTGGAGATCTGGGTTCCCTTGCTGGCTACACTGATCCGCCCAGGACTCAGCTGCTGCCAACTCCCTTCCTGACTGGGTGCCTAGCCCAGCAGTTTGGTGCTCACCCCTCAGAGTTCCAGCTCACTACCCTGGGTTCTGGGCCCCTGCCCAATCCTATTTCAATCCACCATCACCCAGGGAGACTCTAGGCACCCTCCCCTCAGAGATACCAGTTCCACTCCTGGCTGAAGTGCTCTGTGCAGGGCCCAAAGCTACTGTCACCCCTCACCACTCACCCTTTGGAGCTCTGGTCCCCGCTCTGGCTGAGACACTCAGCGTGGGACCCCCTGGTTGTTTAAGGGAACAGTATATCTTAAGGAGGTGCTGATCAGTCACTCTCAGCTCTAAGTTCCAGAAGAGGGAATTCCAGCTCCCTCCTCCACCCCAGGCCACTGGTGGCACAGCAGATTCAGCACCCAGCTGTGTTGCTGATCCCGGTGCCTGATGTGGGAGACACACTACCAGAGCGCGCCATAGTAGATCACCCATAGACCCAGACAAGTGGGGAGAAAGAACAGTTGGAGAAAAAGGATCCACGAAAGAGGAGCTGTGCACCTCGGCCATTTTCCAGGCAGAGATTTGAACCATCCTGCCCATTTACGAGCAGACTCACCTTGGTTTCTAAGGTAACATAGCTAAACAGGAGACAAAAGGCCCTCCCCTATGATCAGATACAGGCAACTCAGTCCTGTCACAGACCTCTCAGGCAGCAAGCCAAGGGAACCAAGCCAAGTTTGGAGTAAATCTATCTGCCTACAATGAAAGCAAAGAGGAGAGGCTAGAGATCAGTGCTGAAGAGACTTTAGACACTCAGGAAAGATTCCAGAGCTAGTCTGGTTTCTTATTTTGATTTTTGATTTTATTGTTTTGCTCACTTTTATTTGCTTTTTGATTTAGACTACCTGTTTGTGTTGGGGAAAAATGCATCAAAAGGCATGATTTTATTGGACTGTCTTTGTGTGATTACCAGTATGCTTTAGGGAACTTTGTTTGTGTGTCTGTTTTTCACTCTTTTCTGACCTTCTGTCTCTTTTTCATTCATTAGTTGGTATATATGTCTGTCTTCCCTCTCACTCTTCTCTGCCTCTAACTTCCTCTTGACCCCCCTTCTTCCATTATTTTCCTTATTTGTACCTCCTTTTGTTCCAGGGAACAAACCTAAACCCCGCTTCCCATACAGATTGTAAGGCAATGGGAAATGGGTTCCAGTGTGCCCACACACCCGTTGGTGGATACTGGGACCTGCAGATAGATTCTGAATCACAGTGTCCCCCTCAATTAAACTTCAAAACTGCAAAAAGTACAGTCTCCAACCCACAATCCAGGTTCAAAAGTGAACAAAGCCAGAGGGCCTTCATAAGAAAGAACAGGAGATTGAATAAAAGAAGTAAAAGCAACCCCACCTTCCCTGAAAAACAGAATTAAAGAAGGTGAGGGAAAGGGGGAAACAGAAAAATCTGCACAAATGAAGAAAAGTCAAAAGAAGAATACGGGTCTTTCACAGACCCCTGGGAGGGCAGACACTGAGAAAACTGACTTTGGAATGCAAACAATGAGGAGAACCAGAATGACTGGTCTCAAACTACAAACCTAGATATCAAGACGTTAATGGAGAGATTAAAAAGAATTGAGGAGAGACAAGAAGAAACTAGAAAGGAGTTGATAACTGAGATAACAGTAGTAAAGAACACTGTGAATGAAATAAATAACAAACTGATCAGCATGGAAAGTAGTATTAGCCAAGCAGAAGAAAGAATCTCAGAGCTTGAGGACCAAAATATAGAACTAACCCAAACTGCCAAAAATATAGAAAAGAAGCTTAAAAAGACAGAACAAAATCTTCAAGAGATGAGTGATTACTTCAGGAAATCAAACCTAAGACTAAATGCACTTCCTGAAACAGAAAGAGAGACAGATGCCACCTTGGAACAAACATTCCATGAGATTATTAAAGAAAACTTCCCTCATCTCATCATTGATGTAAAAATTCAAACATGAGAGTTTCAGAGAACCCCTGCAAGACAACAAATGAGAAGACCAGCTCCCAGAGACATAATAATTTGCCTAAACAAAGTAGGTATAAAAGAAAAAATCCTAAAGGTAGCAAGAGAAAAAACCCAGATCACCTACCATGAAAGACCAATTAGAATAGCAGCAGATTTATCTACAGAAACCCTGCAGGCTAGGAAACTTGGAACCCTATCTTCAAAGTTGTAAAAGATAAGCAATTTCAACCAAGAATAACCTACCCAGCCAAGCTAAGTTTCATCAGTGAAGAAGAATTAAAAAATATTTCCCAGATATCCAATCCCTAAAAACTTACACTGCCACCAGACCACCTCTACAAGAAACATTTAAGAAAGTACTAAACACAGAAGAAAAGGAAAAAAGAACAACAACATTCTTCACAAGAGTACAGAAAAGAGTAAATCACACATGAACCAACCCCAAAGCCACAAGCAAGACAGCAAACAAAGAGGAACAACAACAACTCTATAAGAACCTTATGATAGGGATCATCTCTCACATTTCAATTATTAGCCTGAATGTGAATGGACTAAATGCACCACTGAAAAGACATACAATGGCAAAATGGATAAAATATCACCAGGCAACCTTATATTGCCTTCAAGAGACCCGTCTCACTAGAAAGGACACTCATAGCTTCAAAATAAGAGGATGGGAAACAAATTTTCAGGCAAACAGAACACAAAAGAAAGGAGGAGTCACGATTCTAATTACAGAAAAAATACCATTTAGGCTATCAAAAAATTAAAAAGATACAGAAAGCCACTACATAATAATAAAAGGTTCACTCCATCAATAAGAAATATCTATCCTAAACATATATGCACCTAAAAATAGGAGCACCAACTTTCATAAAGCAGCTTCTAGGAAAACTCAAGAAAGATATGGACTCTAACGCTATCATAGCTGAGGACTTTAATACCCCACTCACAACCCTAGACAGATCATCCTGACAAAAAAATCAGTAACATGATCCAGAACCTCAATGTGACTCTTGATCAAATGGACTTAATTGATACCTATAGAACACTCCATCCAACGACCACAGAATATACATTCTACTCATCACCACATGGAACGTACTCTAAGATCGACCACATACTTGGCCATAAATCAAGCATAAACAAATTTCAAAAGATCGATTTTTTTCATGAACCTTCTCAGACCACAGTGGAATAAAAATAAACATCACCACCAATAATGTTCCCCCATAACCCACAAAGACATGGATACTAAATAGAATGATGCTAAACAACTCCTGGGTCAATGATGAAATCAAAACAGAGATTAAAAAATACCTGGAAACAAATGAAAATGGAGAAACATCTTACCAAAATCTCTGGGACACCATGAAAGCTGTAATAAGAGGAGAATTCATATCTCTACAAACGCACATGAAGAAAATGGAGGAATCACAATTAATAGCCTAACAAGTCACTTAGGGAAGCTGGAAAGGCAAGACCACCAAAACCCTAACTTCAGCAGAAGAATCCAGATCACCAAAATAAAAGCCAAAATCTGGGACATAGATGACAAAAAAAAAATACAAAAAATCAATGAAACAAAAAACTGGTTGTTTGAAAAGATAAACAAGATTGTTGGTACCCTAGCTAGACTGACAAAGAAAAAAAAAAAGAGAAAAGCCCAAATAAATACAATCAGAAACACAAAAGATGAAGTCACATCTGACCCTGAAGAAATACAAAAGATCATTAGAGACTACTATGTACATTTGTATGGGAACAAACTTGAAAACCTTAAGGAAATAGAAGACTTTCTGACATCACACAACCTGCCTAGGTTGAAACAAGAAGAAATCAAGACCCTAAATAGACTAATAACAATCAAGGAAATTGACTATGTAATAAGAAAATTACCTACAAAAAAAAAAAAAAAACCCTAGACCAGATGGCTTTCCAGCAGAATTCTATGACATTTAAGGAGGAGCTGATACCAATCCCACTGAAAGTATTCCAGGTAATTGAGAAAGATGGAACCCTCCCCAAATCATTTTATGTAGCTAACACATTGATACCAAGCCAGGTAAAGACCCAACAAAGAAAGAGAACTACAGGCCAATATCTTTGATGAACATAGATGCCAAAATTCTCAACACGATCCTAGCAAACAGGATTCAATAACACATCTCCAAAATCATCCATCATGACCAAGTAGGCTTCATAACTGGGATGCAAGGCTGGTTCAACATTCATAAAACCATAAATGTAATTAAATACATCAACTGATGTCAGAACAAAAAACACATGATTTTATCATTAAATGCAGAAAAACCTTTTGATAAAATCTAACACCCCTTCTTGATAAAAACCCTTGAACACCTAGGCATACATGGAATATATCTCAAAATAGTAAAAGCCATCTATGAGAAACCCACAGCCAGCATACTCCTAAACAGACAAAAATTGACACCATTTCCCCTGAAAACTGGAACAAGACAAGGATGCCCACTCTCACCCCTCCTGTTCAATATACTATTGGAAGTCCTGACTAGAGCAATCAGAAAAGAGAAGGTGATCAGGAGTATCCAAAAAGGAAAAGAGGAAGTCAAGTTATCTCTCTTTGCAGATGACATGATTGTGTACCTTGAAAACCCAAGAGAATCTGTCAAAAGGCTCCTTGCACTGATAAAGGACTATGCCAAAGTCTCAGAGTATAAAATGAATGTGCAAAAGACAACTGATTTTCTTTACACCAATAATAAACAAACAGAACCCAAATAAAAAGCACAATCCCATTAACAATAGCCCCCCCAAAAAATGAAATACTGTGGCATCTTTCTAACCAGAGACAAGGCAATCTATAGATTTAATGCAATACCCATCAAATTACCAGCAAAATTCTTTCAGAGCTAGAAAAAACAATATAGGAATTCATATGGAAACACATATGACCAAGAATAGCCTGAATAATCCTCAGCCAAAAAAAAAAAAAAAAAAAAAAAGCAGGGGTATCACATTACCAGACTTCAAACTTTACTATAAAGCAACTATAATCAAAACAGCTTGGTATTGGTACAAAAATAGGCATATAGACCAATGGAATAGAATTGAAATTCTGGAAGCAAAACCTCAATTTCTCAACCAACTCATCTTTGACAAAACCTCCACCACTCACCACTGGGGAGAGGAGAACTTATTCAGTAAATGGTGCTGGGAAAACTGGCTGACCACATGCAGAAGATTCAAACAAGACTCCTATCTATCCCCATACACAAAAATTAACTCTAAATGGATCAGAGACCTAAATGTAAAACCTCAAACCATAAGAACCTTAGAAAATGCAGGACACAGCCTTATGGAAATTGGAACTGGCATCCAATTTGTGAACAAAGCGCAAAACACACAGGCCATAAGAGATAAGATAGACAAATGGGACCTCATTAAACTGACAAGCTTCTGCAAAGCCAAAGAAACCCTCAAGAGAGCAGGGAGACAGCCCACAGACTGGGAAAAAGTATTTGCCAACTCCATGTCTGACAAAGGCCTAACATCTTGAATCTACAAGGAACTGAAACATGCTGAAAAGTAAAAAAAAAAAAAAACAACCCCATTACAAAGTGGGCAAAAGATATGAACAGACAATTCTCAAAAGAATACATATGAGTGGCCAACCGACACTTGAAAAAATGTTCAGCCTCACTATTCATCAAGGGGATGCAAATTAAAACTACACTGAGATACCACCTAACTCCAGTCAGAATGGCCATTATCAATAACTCAAAAAATAACAGATGCTGGAGAGGATGTGGTGAAAAAGGAACACATCTACACTGTTGTTGGGAGTGTAAACTGGTGCAATCTCTGTGGAAAGCAGTGTGGTGATTCCTAAAAGCTCTAAATATTGACCTCCCATATGACCCCGCAATCCCCCTTCCAGGAATATACCCTGCAGAACTCAAATCACTCTATCAAAGAGATACCTGCACATGTATGTTCATCACAGTATTGTTCATATAGCAAGAACTGGAACCAACCATGTTGTCCATCAAAAGAGGACTGGATTAAAAAAATGTGGTCTATATACACAATGGAATACTGCACAGCCATAAAAAAGAACAAAATCAAGAACTTCGAAGCAACGTGGATGGAACTAGAGTTTATAATACTGAGTGAACTCTCACAGAAACAAAGATCTGAGTATCACATGTTCTCACTCATAAGTGGACCTTGAACATCTATTGTAACACTAAAAGAAAAGGATTGACAGTGGCGGGAAACTAATGGGGGGGCAGGGAGGGGAAGGGAGGTGGAATTAATGGTAGTCAATATCTGTCTATGGATGTGGGGACAACCCCTATCAACAAGAGTTCCTGAACGATGTATATTTCTATACCTAACCCTTAACTGTACCCCACAATTAAATATATATATATATATATGTTTAAAAAATAAAAAATAAAGTTCATTTAAATTCAAATAGACAAAAAAAAGCGCACACACACACACTGTGAATTCCCAGCAGTGATAAACTGAACTAGGGAATATATTTATACTCTTGTTATGGCGTGTCAGCAAGTAAATTCCTTCGTTCTATTTTCCCTCTCGATGTTTTAAGTGAACAATAGCAGTACTGTGCTAGTATGCTGTAAACACACACAATTACAAGTGTTCTCAAGTAACTAATGATACCTAATCAAATATGGGACATGAAGTATCACCGAAAAGACTTAAATTACTCTATTCAATCATAACATATTAAGTAGGGGTATTTTAAGTGCAAGTGTTAATCTGATTTCTGCTCACTATAGAACAAAACACAAAAGGCAAATAAATAATCTTATCTTGAAAGTAATGCCATGAGTATCATATTTATTTATGCAAGAAAACCTTATTGAACAACTGTGTGCCAGATAATATTATAGAAGTGGAAGATAGAAACAATCAATGGTATCTCTGCATTCGCAGAGCTTACCAACTAGTAGGAAAAAGGAAGAAACACAACTTAACAAGTGAATAATATATAATTCCTGATATTAATGCTAATGTCTTAAGTAATGTTTTAAAAACCGCTTTAGATTATTAGCACATTGAGATTAAATTTGTAATGTTTAAGTTAGCAAAGATACCTTTTTAATTTCTTAATATGTGCCATGAAGCTCTAATTTTCACTATATATTTTGCTTGTTTATGCGCAAGGAGAAGATAAACTTTTTTGCAAGTGCTTTTATTCTCATTCAAAAGTCTTTCTTTTTACACTTTTGCATGAGAAAGGTGACTCCCCCAAATGTTAAGTTTTTTATCAAATTTAAAGATTTTCGTTTTGCAAGCAATGTTTCCTGCTGATGGAGACATTAGGAATTAAATGTAGAGACTGCTTTTTAAAGTTTTGTTTTCTCTTGAAACCAATATCTCATGAAAACAAATCATGGCTGTCCCTTTTAAGAGCTGTTCTGTTGGGGTGTTTTTCCCCGTTTCAAATCTGGACAAATGTAGCCAATTATAAGAAACTTTTGAAAACTTGACAACTTGTCCACTGCAAAGCCATAATAGGAGGCGCTTCTGAGATTGACCTTCAAAACCCCAACATGTCATAATTACGGCATCCCATCACACCCCTCAGAATAAACCCAGCATATACTGGAATATTAGTTTTATGACAAATTACAACTTCATACAAAGTCAAGCTGAGAAAAGATATTTAGCAAGTTCCTGGTTTGATATAAATTGTACATTCCAGTATACTGAGTTTGTGGTAAGATATCTTTCCCAAAGGTTACACTTTTATTTGGGGTTGTATGTGGTTAATATAATTTAGAACTACCTATTAACGGTGTCAGGCTTCTTCATTGTAAGTGTTCTTCTGCTACAATTAGGTTTGGACATGCTGCCCCAAACATCATTAAATTCTAATTTAGTTCTATCCATATCTTTTTGCCATGTACAACGATGTCAGTGTCCATGGAGTTCATTGATCTTTGATTTGCTGCTATAAGCTATAATTCTACATCAATCCTTCCTTAGAAATTCTATTTGCTATCAGTACAATAAAGAAAGATATACTTAAAAGTATAAAAGATCTATATCCATTCTCTTCACTATACCATTGCCTTTATTATCTTAATTACCACCAGTCTCTTTTTCTGGCATTTTCCCTATTCTGCTATTTGACTCTGATCTTAAAAGAAATCCAAAATCCCTTACTTATTATTGTTTATTTTGTTGGTGTAGCTTTTTGTTGTTGTTGTTTTAGTCTACCTTTTAAAGTGAAAACATCTTTAGATCCATGAGAACTCTTTCATCATGGATAAAATGCACAAGATGAAAAGATGCCTTGTGGAAATTTCCAAGGGTGCATTTGAAAAGATAAAATTATATTCCATAGCAATCTGTTTGCTAACATTGATAACCAGTAGTCAACGGCTATGCTACACTACATGGCCTGCAATTAATTTTTATTAAAAATAATTATGAGGAAAGCTTATTATTATTCTAATAAAACTCTCCAAAAATAAATGATGGCTACAAAGTATTATTAAAAATGTTTAGAACACTTTGGTATGCACTCCAGAGCCTCAGTCCAAGGGGAAACATATTCCCAGAAATCTTTTAAAAACATTTTAAAATATATTCATTTATGATTTGAATGTTTCACACCAAATATTTGTTTTGTTTAAAGTGGGTATATGTTTATTTAAAGGGTGGTTATATGTGGTATATGTTTTGGTCCTGATGCCAATCATATTTAACTTCCCATAGTATACATCTAGCACCTAAACATATTCAAGTGAAATATGTTATTGTTGATATCTCTGCCAAAAAGTCAACTTTCAAAAAGTGATCAATGCTTTCCCATAAACACATAGTTTTGAGCATGTATACATAGCAAAATTATAATTTTTAATAACTTCTTTGTCTAGTCCAAGCTTTATGCTCATTGCTATAGTATCTAAAAGCTAGAAAGAATTTTAATACAGATAATTGTCACCCAAAACAGAATAATTACTTTTTATAGAATCTTAAATTTTTAAATATATTTACCATTAGGTTTTCTTCATATTTTAAGGTAATGGCAGTATAAAATGGGAGTTTCTTAGTATTTCTCAGGAAAACCTTTCGTTGATAGAAGAGGAAGGCATTAGTTGTCAATAACGAACCTGAATTCCCGCATTCTAAACTCTTAGAACTTAGTCTTCTGCCTTTCATTTTATTTGGGGGAGGCCAGACATGAGCACAGGAGTCTAGTGGTACCTTCACTTATGTTTATTAGTCTAGAAGATGTTTATCTCAGAGATTATCTCTCTACAGTGTAAGATGACATCCTGCAGAACCATTTTGAAATTCCGTATTGATTCTGTCTTCCACAGATAAAAGACTTTGACGATAACAAAAGACACAAAGAGTTTTCTATATAACATTTACTTTTCCATTAGGGTAAACTTAAAGTTTATGATCAAAATAGCAGGCAGGAGGATTATCAGAAATAATGGATATAAATTATTTTTCCCCAATCAAGATGATAGACATGCAGAACTTCAGTTCTACAAGGAGACACATGGTTGAAACTACAGAAGTTCTCTAGCATTATTTTATATCCAGATTTTCAGTAGAAAACAAATTATGTGTTAGCCTCTTCACAAACAGTATTACAAAATCATTAAGAAACGAAACTTATTATTAACTTATACAGAATGTGGGATTATTTTTGACTACAAAAAATGAAATCCTTTTAAGTTTTCTCTTATCTGCATTCCCAAAACATAAAAGGGATCTGGAAGAAACTATAATTCTTACCAGGAAAATATACATCAAGGTACCAGTGTACTAAATATAGAGAGAGAGTAGAGTAACTTTGTATATCTATGTAGGTTTAAATAGGTATTTTATCTTGGAATGTCAGGTGCCACCAAGATGAAGAGAAGGCACAATTACCTTAATGACATCCTGAAACACGAAAAGATTAACAGACAGCCTAACTGAAGTCACTTTTCTTGACATAGGAGTAAAGAGGGCAAAAGAATTTCCTTTCAAGAAGAAGGTCTCTTTTCTTTTCTTTAAAAATTTAATAAAACTTTTTAAATTTCAAATATATGTTTTTTCTTGTTCTTACATATTTGTGGCATTTTATATTAAATCAACTCTCACATTGCACACAGACAATAACACTTTAAATTCTGACTCAAATCACAATAAAAGTTTTGGTAAATAAAAAACCAAGTACAAGTTTTAATGATATAGTAGCACAAAAGTCTGAAGACTTCAGAATTGAATACATTATCTGAAATTCTGAAGAAATTAGGTAAGTAGGAGACTGTAATATATCTTGCTGCTTAGGGAAAAAAACTTTTACCTGCTGTACAAAAATATTGCTGAAAACAAGGACACTAAATCAACATAAACTTAGTCGGTTAATAAAAAATAATACCACTGACCAAAGCTGTATCTTACTTAATGCACTTGTATGAAAGCATTTAATGAGCTGGGCCCGGTGGCTCAGCCTTTAATCCCATGCTTTGGGAGGCTGAGGTGAGTGAATTGCCTGAGCCCGCGGGTTCAAGACCAGCCTGGGCAACTTGGCGAGACATCATCTCTACAATAAATCAAAAACTCAGCTGGGGTGGTAGCATGCGCCTGTAGTTCCAGCTACTTGGAAGGCTGAGGCGGAAGGATTGCCGGGAAACCCCAAAAGGTCGAGGCTGCGGTGGCCGGGAGCGGCCACTGCACTCCAGTCTGGGCGACAGAGTGAGACTCCAACTCAAAAAAAAAAAAAAGAAAGAAAGCATTTAATGAGCAGTGCAGGACCAAGGGAGTCACTAAGACTACAAAGATGACAGAATAGCACCACCTAGTTCCCTCTGTAAACGTTTCCAAATATGTATGCTTCTCTGACTCGGGAAAACCAAATCTCTTTTAAAAAAAATCATGAAATATAAAACTACAATCTAGCAAATTATCACCTGCAACACAGTATTTACTTGAATTGCTTTAATTTTAAGTTTCCTTTAAAGTGAAAATAAGGTAACATTAAAGTTAATGGATAGCCTGAGGTTTTTCTAACTGTGCACTGCACTGTTGTGTGGGACAAAAATAAATAAGTTTCTAAATAGACTAATTGTGCATGCTAGACCATCATCACTATGATTCCAATGTATGTGTATGCCAAAAATATTGGAACAGAATGATCTTATATATTACAACATATATATCATCTATACCAGAAATATCATTAGTCAATAAATAATTATTTTCAAAATAACCATACAATCTTAGAAATGTGACATCATTCCCACCTCGGGGTCATCAAATTAAATATGAAATAAAGGAATTAATATAAATATTTCATGAATATTTGTAGCCTGTTTATATGATATATTTTCTCTGCAACCTTTTAAGTAATTGTATATAACATTTTGTTTCAAAAGTTCTTAAATGATATCCTCATCTACTCTCCAGTTTTGTTTACCAGATAGCTAACATCTCGATACTATTCAGAGCCTACTGGACAGGAAGAAAGTTTCAGA
>JAPVLO010005900.1:0-18669 GCA_027257055.1 Cephalopachus bancanus | reverse complement strand
CTAAATCAAATAAGAAGTGAGTGTACTTATGTCATTTTTTACTCAAGCAATATCTAGTAACTCATAACCAAGTGAAAGAAAGTATCTTAAACGTGCTTCAGAGTTTAACCATTGCATATGTTAGAAAAGGCCAAACAGCATGGTGGGAAATGGAAAAATTAACAATGACATTCCTAGGTTAGCTGTGAGTACTTCACATAAACATGTTGTTTTCTTCATGCTTGACTGTACAGAATTCTTCAGCTATATCAACAGCAAAGGCGGAAGACAGAAGGGCCTCAGCTGCCCGGACTCGCTTTGCGGCCTGGGGTCTTCAGCCCACCTGGACTTTGTCAATGAGGCTGGCCTCCAAGGCTGGCTCCCAACATCCTATAACCTGATTTCCTTTTCTAATGGAGTCTTTGGCTGTAGTTGTGATGTAAGTATACTACTGAAGTTATTTTTTTCCCTTTTAATCTTTTAGGTTAGTTTAATGACAATAAACCACAATTACTTATGTTGTGCTGTGGTATAGTACAAGTAAATACTAATTTGGTTTTATGGCACTATAATAAAAGTTTAGTTATGAATTCTCAGTGAAAGTAGAGTATAGGACAAATTATTTTTTTCTTTAGTAAGGCTAACAGTTTGGTGTTTACTGTATCTGTGAAATGGAATTTACATATGCTATTTATGTAGTATAAGCTCTTAAAACTCAGTTACCTGCTTGCTAAGAATACCTCTTTTTAAAAATATGATATAGCATTATGTATATGTTTAGGCACAGGGAAATGTATATGGATATATTCCTAAATTTCAAGACTTACTTAGTGTTAGGTTGGTGAGTTGAGTCATTGTCACAGGTTTGCAAAGAATTGCAGGTAGATAAGGTGAAGGAGTGTTTATTCAGAAAGTAGATCAGAGAGAGAGCGTGAGGATCCAACTCTCCAAGATTGGAGAGGGGGCCAGATGCTTAAGGAACATTTGATGGTGAATGCTTGAAGCTGGGGATTTTTAACACTTTTCTTTAGGGGGCAGGTAAGCTTTACAGGAGCTGGCTTCATGGAGATGGGGTCTGTTTCTTGTATCTCTGATGACTGGATAGATGGAGGTGCTCAGTCATGGGTGGTCAATCACATAGATGAGAAGGGTTAGGCCAGTAACTGAAAACAAATTCTTGGGACAGAGGTGATAACTTAAGAAGGGCTAGGCTGGGTCAGTGAAAGACAAATTCCTGGGAGATGTTAATATTAGCATCTTGTGAATGTGTGTGTGTATACATATATACACTCACCTACCTGGGAACTAGAGAACTGGTTGTTCTTCTAGTTAATGATTATTGCTGTGTTTGCCACATTGACCTAAGTACATGGCCAGGTCTGCTCAAGGTCAGTGACCAGAGAAACTCCATTTTGGGCTCTGTCCTTTTATCTAGTAACTAGGTAGCCATTTTCCTAAAATGACGCATGATCCTTGAACATTATTTAGACTATGGATATTAAAATGTCTGGCAAATTACTACCATTTTTTATCTTCTTCATAAAAAATTATAACTTCTGTTCTCCTCCCATGGTGTTCTTTACTAGTTCTATCTTTCACATTTCTGGTAGGCATTTAGGAGGTCTATGAACCAAGAAAAATTTTTTTTTTTGAGTCGGAGTCTCACTCTGTTGCCCAGACTGGAGTGCAGTGGCCGCTCCCGCCCACCACAGCCTCGACCTGCTGGGCTCCAGCAATCCTTCTGTCTCAGCCTTCCAAGTAGCTGGAACTACAGGCGCGTGCTACTACACCTGGCTAATTTTTTTTTTTATTTATTGTAGAGATGAAGTCTTGCCAATTTGTCCAGGCGGGTCTCGAACCCACGGGCTCAGGCAATCCACTCACCTCAGCCTCCCAAAGCATGGGATTACAGGCTAAGCCACCGACCCCGGCTAAGAAAAATTTTTTAAATGTTTAGTAGTTGTATTAATTAGCTTTAGGTGATAGAAATCTAAGTCAAACTGGCATTAGGTTAATAAGGCATTTGTTGGCAAGAGGTACTGCTAATTTTGGGTAAGGCTGACTTCTAGTGTTCAAACACTTTCCTTAGAAATCTCTTTCCATTTTTTGGTACTACTTCCCTCTATTTGACTTCATTTTTAGGTAGACTGTCCAATATGATTGTTGTATCTAGTTTCATGTCTTTATAACTCTCTTCATTGTTTAGTGACCCCTGTGGAAATAGCCAGCTTCTTTTTTTCTGTGGTTCCAGCAAAAGTTCTGGGAATAATGCTCCTATGTTGTGATTGGCCTGTGTGAATCATGTGCCCATTCCAGGGAATTTTGTGTTCTGATTAGCCTTGTCTGAGTAACAAGCCCAACCTTGGAACCTAGTGGGTAGAACCAGCCTCATTCAAACCACTGCAGAGTAGTGTGGTGGTTGCCTAAAGAACAATGAAGTACCTGTTATTTCAAAAGGATGTGGATTGGTTAATGAGCAGGTGCTAAAACTAAATGTCTATTGTAATAGCACATCAAAGCTAAATAAGAGGGTTGCCATGAGTCATTTGGAAGATTTGTTTTCTTTATTCTTCCTTTGAATCTACTGTTGACTAAATATTTCTTTTTATTGCCAGTTTTCTTTTCTTCAGTTCTTTGTTTGATTCTCTTTGGCTTACTTCAATCTGGTTTGTGTCCTCACTATTTCCTGCAAACTATCCACTGTAAGGTAGTCAACTGCATCCTGGCTTCTTCCCTCAATTTTTCTTTGACCTGTCTGCTGCAGTTGGTTACCTTTTCATATGTATTCTGACTCTGCCTCTTCCCCCTTAACAGTCTTTTCCTGTGTACTGATTCTGAAACTTACCTTAATATTAGTTTCACTTTTCTCTCTGGCCCTCTCTCTTCCCTGATTTAAATGGGTTTATTAACCATTTTTATACAGGTAACATGCAGTTATACTTTTTCAATTCCCCCCCCCCCTTTTTTATGAGTTGGAGTCTCACTCTGTCTCCCAGGCTGGAGTACAGTGGCACGCTCACAGCCACCACAACCTCATCCTGCTGGGTTCAGGTAATCCTTCTGCCTCAGCCTTCCAAGTAGCTGGAACTACAGACATGCACCACCACGCCCGGCCAATTTTTTATTTATTTATTGTAGAGATGAGGTCTCACCAAGTTGTCCAGGCTAGCAGTTTTTTGTTTTTTTTACAAAAGTACAGAGTTTTATTGTATGTAGAACATTAAAAAAAATTTTAAAATAAATTCTTAATCAAAGAATTCCACATGTCTTGATTTCTTCCACTGTTCATCAAGGTCAGATTCCTCTAAAGCTGGACTCAAAATTTATCTTCAGAAGATATACCAGCACTTTGGGAGGCTGAGGTGAGAGGATTGCTTAAACACAGGAGTTTGACCAGCCTGGGCAGCATGGTGAGACCTCCTCTCCACAAAAAATACAAAAATTAGCCGGGTGTGGTGGTATCTAGTTCCAGCTTCTCAAGAGGCTGAGGAGGGAGGATTGATTGAGCCCAGGAGTTCAAGGTTGTGGTGAACTGTGATGGTGCCACTGCCCTCCAGTCTGGGTGACATAATGAGACCTTGACTAAAAATAAAATAAAATAAAATACTTCATAATAGTAATATCAAAGTAGTATACTAAGAACCCTAAGCTTCCTCAGGAATTTTTCAGAAGATTTATGACATTAAAACTATTTTTATAATGATAGTAAGCTATTATTTGACTTTTCCACCTGTATTTTCTCATGAGTGTACAGTCAAGATTTTCATAGGCTACTAGATGTGATAGATTGCAATAAATTGAATGCAGAAGCAGATATGAGAATCATGCTGTCTTTTATTAAGCCAGACATTAGCAATAGCATCCAAAATATAAAGCATTGCACTCTTATAATTATTCTTCATTTTATAACTTGTAGTTATTTTTCTTAAAATGTTTTTCATGTAACAGATTTATTTTTGTTATTTTTAAATGAATGAATGAATGAATAAATATTTAACAGTTCCTTGGTTTTAATTTTAAATCCTGTAAGTATTTATAGATAGGACCCACAAAAATAAAATGTCTTTGAGTTCTTCAATGATTTTTAAGATGTCCCGAGATTTAAAAACTACCGCTATACAGTACAGGCTAAGGGCTGGCAAACTTCTCCTGTAAAGGGCCAAATGGTAAATGTTTTACTGAGGTCTCTGTGGAAACTGTTTCATGCCATGTAGAGTGAAAGCCATCACTCTACAAAGGAATAGACATAACTGTTTACAATGAGACTTTATTATGGGTACTGCATTTGAATTTCATATCATTTTCATGGGTATAAATAGTCTTGTTTTTTTTCCCTAAACATTTAAAAATATAAAAACAATTCTTAGTTTGCAGACCATAGGAAAACAGGCAGCAGGCTGGATTTGGCCACAGGCTACAGTTTGCTGACCCCTGGCAAAAGACTATGAAAGAGATCTCCTGGAGCCCATCCCACTTCTCCCTCTCAGATTCTCCCAGCGCAAACCCTGGCCTGCAAAAGAACTGGTTCATCTGGGCAGAGCTGTGGCTATTGAATGTTTCAGAAAATGCAAAGTCAAGGTCTTGACTTTGACATAAAGAAGTTGTCCCCAACCTTTTTGGCATCAGGGACCGGTTTCATGGAAGACAATTTTTCCACAGGTTGAGGATGGGGTGGGGTACTGGCGGGGGAATCTTCAGGCATTAGATTCTCATAAGGAGCGTGCAACCTAGATCTCTTGCATGTGCAGTTCACAATAGGGTTGGTGGCTCCTATGAGAATCGGATCTGCCTACCCTCATTTGACAGGACGTGGGAGCTCTGCTCTCATCTGCTCACCTCCTGCTGTGTGGCCCCTTTCCTAACAGGCAACAGACTGGTTACTGGTCTGCGGCCTGGGGGTTGGAAACTCCTGACATAAGAGACCATTCTTTATGTTAGGAAAGAAGTGTTATAGGTTTGTTTTTCCTGATGGGTCCCTTTTCAGTCCTTTGCAACTCTGAGTTATACCTCCACATAAGCCTAGAGATTGAGTGGTCACAGGGACTAAGTTATATTGTAAGGAGATGCAGACTCCTGTCTGCCTACCCCCACTGGGACAAATTTAGGGTTGTAATAAGCAGACAAGGCAAGATATCCTTGTTCTGAGGGGGGTAGATATTACCTTGTAGCTCCTAATGCTGCCTAATGTTGCTTCTCCCTTAGCTACTTAAAATATAACTAACATCCCAGGTATTACAGTTAATATTAACCATTCACTTCAAGTATAAAGTGACTTGAGTGTAAAATAACTTGAAAAAGTCCATACATGGGGAAACGTTCATAAGGTGTAAAGTACTAATTCACACATTCTGGTTAGAGCTCCCTATCTAGAGAAAAATAAACTTAAAATATAATACCTGTTAGTTTCATTTATTATTTTATTTTAATCTGTAGGAAAAGCCTTAGTTAGACAATAAATATTGAGAGAGCTATGAAATAGCAAATACATGTCAAAAGCAGGCATGAAGACACCAGAAAGCTTTATTTTAACTACAAGTTCATGTTTGAAGATGCATTTGTGCTGCTTCATAAAATTTACTGTGTCACCAAAGTTTCATTTTATTGTGTTTAGATATGTATTACATTCATCTAAGTTTAAAAATTCTTAAATTGCAGACTTTTAAAAACTGGGTGTGGCCAAGCCTGGTTGCTTTTGCCTGAATTCCCAGCACTTTGGGAGGCGGAAGCAGGAGGACTGCCTGAGCCTAGGAGTCCAAGACCAGACTGGGCAATATAGTGAGACCTCAACTCCATATAAAATTAAAAAAAAATTAGCTGGGCATGGACAGCTGGGTGCCTGTAGCCCCACCTGTTCAGGACACTGAGGCAGAAGGATCGCCTGAGTCCAGGAGGTTAAGGCTGCAGAGAGCCATCCATACTCATGCCACTGCTCTCCAGCCAGGATGACAGAGTAATACTACAATAAAAAAAAAAAAACGAACAAAGAAACAACCAGAAAAAAAAAAACTAAGTGGAAAGCAAGCAGAAACAGTTGAAAGAAGCAGAGGACTTGAATGCAAGTTGCAAATAAATGGTCACTTATTTAAACTTGGTCATTTAGAGATAATAAATAAAATAAACCAGGTAATGAGGAACCCAAAACACTTCCACAAATTTGCTTACCCGTGTTACCTACCATCTATGTGCGGCGTTGTGACAATGAACTTAATAAGGTTTGTGTAGTCTTGGTCCTCAGGGCCTGTGTAGTGTAATTTGGCTTAGAACAACCCCAGGCATACGGGGCTGGCAAAGACCTCAAAGAAAAATGAGCATATTTATGCGAAAAGAAGATAACAGATAACATCCAAAGAATATTCTTAAAATAGAAGCTTATTTTTTTCTATGTTTTAAAAATACAAGTTATTATTTTTCTATATTTTACAAACAGGAGCTTATTTTTCCTATGTTTTAAAAATAGAAGATATTATTTTTCTATAGTTTAAAAAAAGAAGCTATTATTTTTCTATGTACTTTAAAATTATCTGTGACCTAGGGCAGGGTTAACAAAGAAGCAGAAGAGCTTGGTGTGAGAAGCAATCCCAGTAGACATGTTAGTGGCCACTTAACAGTTTAGAGATTTTTAAAAGTTTAAGAAAAGTTAGTTAACATTCAATGTGATTTAATATGTGCTCATCATTCTAGGTCATGATCATATTCACAAAATTATTTAAATACAGCGTGAACGGATACAGTGAAAGTGATTGAAAATCAAGAGGAAGCCGGGCTCGGTGGCTCAGCCTGTAATCCCGCGCCTTTGGGAGGTTGAGGTGAGTGGATTGCCTGAGCCCGCGGGTTCGAGACCCGCCTGGGCAGGCGAGACCTCATCTCTATAATAAATCAAAAAATTAGCCGGGCGTGGTAGCGCACACCTGTAATTCCGGCTACTCGGAAGGCTGAGGCGGAAGGATCGTCAGAGCCCAGCAGGTCGAGGCTGTGGTGGCCGGGAGCGGCCACTGCACTCCAGTCTGGGCAACAGAGTGAGACTCCAACTCAAAAAAAAAAAAAGAAAAGAAAATCAAGAGGAAAAAAATGTAGTTAATAAATTTGATTTTTTGCCCTACAATAGAATGCTGTGATTAATCATAAAATATATATTATTTATAAGTGAATAAAACTAAAGATATGTTCATTTTAAAGACAAAAACCAAAGTCTCCTTAAAATCAGAGAGAAAAATATGTACAATAGAGTTTTCTTTATATATGTAATTTCTTAAAGTATGTATTATAAATTATAATCCATTTTACATCTATTTATTTCTCTCCAGCTGTCTGATATTTCTCAGTGACCCTCAAGAATTTTGACATGAAACTCTTCCACCAATATTTCCTTCAAGAGAATTGTGATGTCTTCATTTGACCATTATGAAAGAAACCAAAATGCTGGATTATAATTCCAAGAGAACTAGAAAATATACAATTTCTTTTCTAATTTGTGCAAAACAGAGAAAATAGGTATTCACTAGAATAGCAATAAAACCAGAGGCAGGCCCCATCATCTCGACTGTCTGCTTTATTAATAGGAGGACTCATTTTAAGGTATTGTTGATGTTTTTTGTACCCAACATAATAGTTTGGTTTTAAAAGAAAGTTAAAAATCATATATTTTAATCCTCATAAAAAGTAGGCTTATTCTATATGATATCAATAAATATTTGATCCTGAATATATGATGGGAGATAATATAAACGACCTTTTTTATGCAATGTGTACTTCTGAATACTGTATGCAATGAAAGTTTTAGAAATAAAATTGTATACATATAATCTATTTTTTAAAATCTAATTTAAAACTTCTGCAGGGTGAAGGATTCATTTATAAAGTGGATTTCGTGTCTTTCCAATGCTGTCTCCAGCCACGCCCGGCTAATTTTTTTTTATTTATTGTAGAGATGAGTTCTCCCCAAGTTGCCCAGGCGGGTCTTGAACCTGTGGGCTCAGGCAATCCACTCACTTCAGCCTCCCAAAACGCAGGATTACAGGCTGAGCCACCAAGCCCAGCTACGAGTATATTCTTAAAGGAAATTTTGATCTTTGGAAGTAATTTGAGTGAATCTCTGTTCTTTTCACCCAAAAGATTTCATATACTACTCCCTATAAATAATAATAAAAGATTCATTTTTATGTGCTCAAGACATAAAACTATATTTGATAAATATTTTCTGCCCATACTTCGTAAATTTCAAATGTGACTCAGAAAACAAAACAGGTCACTGTAGCAGAAGTACCACCAAGTAGTCAAGATTACAAAATGATAAAATAATTAATTAAATTCCCAATCTGACCTCATACTAATATTATTAGTAAGACAAATAACAAACACAATATAGCAAATTTAAGCATAGATATAGAAATTAATCTTTCTAAAATGACATGTAGTTTTAAAAATTATTTTCCATGTAAAGGCAAAAATTCTGTGGAAATTATGTTCATTTTGAGGAAAATCTGGCTGATGATGGTGTAAATTAAATAAGTTAAAAAAAACCAAGTTTTAGGATAGTAACATTTTGGTCATGAGGTTCTAGACATCAAATTCTGATAAAGCTAGGAGAAACAGGTGGGGATTTTGAGGTTAAGAAATTGTTTTGTGGGTTAAGATGTATGTTTTAGTGAGTTATGGCACTAAGTGAATAGACTCCTCTGTGCTGAGATGATGATTTTCTCTGTAGGTTAATTCCAAGTTCAATCACTGCTGACTGACACAGGGAAGGGAAGTGGGCTGGTGTGGGGCTTAGTGACTCAAGTCCTTGAGTTTTTACACACACTATTTTTCAAAACAATTTTAGAAATTGCTTGTTTATGATCTAATCAGAACAAAATTTATTTTGGTATTGAAAAAGAATTATACATATCTGTTTCATGCAAGGCTTGCACAAAGTTTCCTTGCTTTATGGTACGCTATATGACACTAATATGCATTTTCTCTGACAAAATGCTGGCCATGAATTTACTTACATATTACATTACTTACCTGCATCTCTGTTATATTTTCATCGGGTTTTAGGTGAACAGTGAAGGCTTCTCTCGTCTCTCTCACTCCATCAAAGAGTACTTCAATTTCAACAACGTGCTGGGTTTCTCCTTCCTTAAATTCAATTTCTAGAAATGCAAAATCACAGATTTAAATTTTTTGCATATGAAGAGAAGACTTTTTTTGTTAAGCTTTTTTGACTGTGGCCTACAGTGAAAATTGTGACCCAGTATACTTGTGTGTGTGACGTGTGTGTAAAATGGAATCAAAAGTTTGACAGACATCACTTATTTTTACGCTATGCACCACACTTTAATATTTTTTATTTTATTCTATTCTAATTGAAAGAAAATTCTAATAATGAGATAATTGATCTGTTGGCCTACAGTTTGAAAAGATGCTGAATTATGGGACAATCAATAGTCTTAATATTGGGACATAATCAGATAAACTCACTTCCCTAGAATTCTAAACCAATGGGATTCAAGTCAAATTAAGGCAATCACAGGTATAATCAAATGTGATGGTATACACCTCATTATAGATGTAGAGAGCTAGATATAAAATTGATTTTTATACAATATCAAATTATATTTCAAAAAGACTTATTTCTGCTGGTGCTCTTGGAAACTTAAAAAAGTTATTTTAGATAAATGTTAGTGATTTACCCGCTCCCTTCTTACTAAAAAGAACTGCTTCATTGTTCTGAAAATGAAATTGAGTTATCAGAATCCTTTTCTTAACCATTCATTTCAAGATGATTAAAATGTTAAAAGTATTAGGTCTTATTGAACTCATGATTAAGCAGCTGACTTGCTAAACTTGATAAACTATCTTGTTGGTATTCTTATACCTTTGGAGGTACAGTTTCAAAAAAGATAAAGAATATAAAGCCAATGAGAGCAGATAACAGATGCGACTTTCTGAGGTAATTGCAGTTCTATCATTATCATTCTAAATTATAAACCCTTTAAAGTCTGCCAGATGAAGGTGTATCTCCAGTGTATTTTTCTTATTCTACTTCAGTTTTTAAATTATCAGTCACCAAAAGGACTTTTTTTCTCTTGATCTCTAAAGATAAAGATTTTCTTCTTTTTATTTTTAAAATTCTGTTTCTAGATACAGTAGTTTTTTTTTTCCATTTGCCTTAGCATTTGAGTCCATCAGTTGTTTAAATCCATCATATGACAGTTATCTGAGTTCATCAGTTACAGACTTCTTATATCCTGAGAGAATGTTTGGTTCTTGTTCCAGTAGTTGAAAATAGCTGATTGTTGCTGGCCCACTAATTTGTTTGATTTGACCTGTATGATGTGACACTAAAAAATTAGTTTCTCACACTTAAAAATCTGAGAATTTTAGAGGAAAATACATGTTGTTTTGAGTTCTTTTGTACCTTCCTGTATGGCAATAGTCTATGGCACTAGGCTATGAGAGTACAGGCTTTTCTCAGCGAGGAATGGACTTTCTGGTCTAATGATATTGGTCGCTCCATTTTCCCTCATATTTCTCTTGCTTCACTCATTTCCCCTGTTTGTCTTAGCCCTATAAATATTCAAGGCTTTGTAACCACCTGAGCTATACAAATCACATTTCTAAGAAGCTAAAAAATTAAATATTTATTTTAAATATTTACATTATTGTTTTCTGATAGTATATTTGCTAGATGAGAGTCAAATTTTGTCATTCACATTTCTCTTTTTCTGTCACTTTAGACTTTTTAGCACACAAAAAGTTTTGCATTTTATTCTATATTGCATTTTTTCCCTGTATTCTTTTTGTAAATTCAACCTCAAAGAGAGAAATGAGAACATGTTCCCCCAAAAAATCATAAATTTTTATTATAAACAGCATGTTGACATTTATGAGCTAAAAGAGATAAACAGGTTGATTTAATATTATTTAATTATTTTTTTAAATGCTAATTTTTTTCTGACTTTATCAGTTTACAACATTACTATAATTTCATTTCTGTTTTAGCAAAAATAATCTTTTTATTTCTAAGAGAAACAATTTCTGTTAAAATCCTGTTATTGATATTTACAAGGTTTTTCTTTCATGCAAAATCTACTCCTTAGCTTATAGACTTATTTTAGACTTTATAACTCAGTAAAATTAGTTTTGTTTTCTCTGCTTTTGAATTATATGTGATTTATAGTGAATGCATTATTATTCTTTACACAGAGAATAATCTGAGGATAACTTTGAAGTTCTATAGTGATTTATCAAATTTTTATCATTATATGCAAAGACAATATGAGCCCCTTGTGGAAGAAGCTATTTTTTTTCTTCTGCTGTATTTGCTACTGATTGAGTAATACCCATCTGAACTATGTTGCAAGTTAGAAGATCAAGATGAATGCCTGATGCACTATGATCACCAAGAACTAATTATTGTTGGTAGTGAGAGGTAGGGAAGTAGAAATACAGTGGATAATTAGAACTCCAAATCATTCATAAACTTAATTTTTGATATAGATTTATGTCTATTCTGTCAGCAAATAACTCAAAGAGCAAGCGAGTGAGAGAGAAAACTGATTTGTTTTAATTACTGATAGAAGTAAATGGTGAAATGGTACTACAATTTGCAGAAGAAGGGAAATGAAAGGTCTTTGTGGTTGGTTTTTCATCAGACTTTTACTGTCCTTTACTAACACAAAATTTTCTAGGTTTAGTTTTAGATTGCTGGTGTTTTCTAAAATAGATTATCATCACAGTTATCACGCATATTGCAATATAATAGAAAAGGGTAGGAAATTATTATTTAATATCTGATTACTATAAGAGAGGCAAAACCAGTAAACAGTTAAAGTAGACTCAAAACAGAAAGTCATCTAGTGCATCTACTCAAAATTTCCCTAAGTCCTAATCCATGTATTCTGTTGGTCATAAAGGAAAATCCTGGAAATAAACTTTATTTTTTTTGTTTCTCTGAAGGAGATGAATTTAAAAGAGTATGTCTGTTTTTACTTTAACTGGAAGTTTATCTTCTTTTTCTCAAGGGCACCAGCATTAGCACACAGTGTTGGCACGATCTATCCAGAGACAGGCCCTGGGAGCCCCTTACCTACCAGGGTGGTAGTCTTCTCCAGAAGTGGCTGAGCCGTCCTTGGTGTGGACTCTCACATTGGAAACCTTCGAAGTGTCTCCTTGGTGGATCACTGGAATTTTTATAACTACAGACTCTCCTGGTTCTTTGGGCTCAGTGACACTAAATTCGGTTTCTCCAAATTTAATAAATCTCTAAAATAACACAGACGAATTAAATTGTTAGTAAGGGGAATACTTTCTCCCATTCTAATATTTCTATTATTTCTTTCTATGTGGTTAGAACTTCATGACTGTTACGCTCCTGGCTTCTCTGTTCTCTCTCTCCATATTAGTGGGAGCATCTAACGTGTGTAGCTGAGCTAATTCCTGGGAATTAACCAATCCCCAGCCAGTATGTGCTTCAGGCTGTCCCCATATACCATAAATTATATGTGAACAGGTCACTGAAAGGCAGAGGGGAGAAGGAACTGTAGGCCTACCTGTACCCAAACGTGTGTGGTGGGGGAGGGTGGGTATGGATGCTTGGGATTCAGTCTTTAGATATAAACCATATTTTTGGCTGGGCACAGTGGTTCGTGCTTGTAGTCCCAATGCTTTTGGAGGCTGAGGCGGGAGGATTGCTTGAGCCCAGAAGTTCAAGATTGCAGTGAGCTATGATGGTACCACTGTACTCCAGCCCGGGCCACAGAGCGAGTCTCTCTCTCAAAAAAACAAATGAATAAACAGTCATATACTCCAACATCAACTTTATTCATTTTGATGGTTTACTTGGTTTTCCATTTGGCTTAGTCTTTTTCCTATTTCTCAATTGCTTAAGAAACCTTTGAAAGAGAGGGTTATTTTCTGAGCTACTTAAGACCCTGGCTTGGATGAGTTTCAGTTCCCAATTTACAGTTGAGCACACACAAAAAAGACTATCAGCATCATCTTGCATCCTTATCAGAGTTTCATTTTGTTCTCCACCTGCAGCCCCAAAAAGAGAGTTGCTCTGTGGAGCACCCCGCACCAGGCGGAGCATTTCTACCTCCTCATAGAGCACGTCATCCATCAGCTCAAGGATACATGGCTTTTCTGTCTCACCAGAAACAATAATGATGTCAGCAGGTCAATCACATCCCATAGGCCAAGAAGATACCATCTGCAACTAGAATGTAGGCACCATAAAGGGCAAGGATGTTGCCTTTTTCCTGCTGTATCAGTGCAAAGAATTGTGTTTGGCATGTAATACACCTTCAAGTATTAGCTGAATAAGTGAATATATGAATACATGCAATGGCAGGTCCTTATCTGACGAGATTGGCCATGTTCAGGATGGTACGGCCATAGAAATAGACCCTTATCTGTACAGGGAATTTAAAAATCTCTGTCTTTAAGTTCTGTCATTCAGAAAAAAGGGAAAAACAGCAAATGACAATTTTGTTCATGAGTTTCTAGCACTACAATTAGGAAGCAAAGTTAACAGCCTTGTTAATTTGACTTCAATACTGGTTTCAAGTATTACTAACTTTTACCGAACAAACACTAAGCCTATAACAATTAAGTCTCTGTCTCTAAAAAGTGGGACCAATATTAAATCCTGAACTTACTCACCCCCATCTCATTAACAATTCTTTAAATTATTTTAATGGCTATAAAATATACCATCATATGCATCTTTAAATAATTCTCCAATTGTTCACTATTTGTTTTCAATCTTTTATTTTTATTTTTATTTATTTTTGAGTTGGAGTCTCACTCTGTCACCCAGACTGGAGTGCAGTGGCCGCTCTCGGCCACCGCAGCCTCGACCTGCTGGGCTCCGGTGATCCTTCCGCCTCAGCCTTCCAAGTAGCTGAAACTACAGGCGCACGCTTCCACGCCCGGCCAATTTTTTGATTTATTGTAGAGATGAGGTCTCACCAAGTTGCCCAGGCAGGTCTTGAATCCTCGGGCTCAGGCATTCCACTCACCTCAACCTCCCAAAGGCGTGGGAATACAGGCTGAGCTACCGAGCCCGGCCGTCAATCTTTTATTATTATAAATAACTGTGATAAACATCTACAGAAGAAAATCTTTTAGCACATTTATTATTCTTTTTCTTAGAATGTATTTCTATAAGTACAATTACTTCATCAAAGCAATTAAATATTTTATGTCACTGGATACATATTAAAAATCTGAGATTTATTTCAGTCTCATTCATTTCAACATTATGCTTAACTTCCAGCATTGTGAATTCTGTGCATTTGATATGCTCTTGTCCACTGAATAAATTTTTAATAAAAATATAGCACATCACTGGAAATCAATAAGTTAATACAGAAACCAAAAGAACATTCATTCAACCTGTTAAAATCTACCTTATGATTCAGAACACATAAAACCATAACATACGCTTATTAAAATTAAGGAAACTATCTGCCTGGTGTATATCTCTCAACAAAAACTTGGCTTTCTCAAATTTTATATAAACATTTCAAGCTCAAGCTTACCAGGGAGGAATGTCATGATGGATATTGTTTGGGCGTTCCTCAAAGTCCATCATCACCTGTGTGGACCCCTGCTGGGTATAACATCTCTCTGAAGACCTGTACTGGATATCTCCACTCCTGTGAATCATTGTAACTATCTGCGCATCATTCTCACTGCCAGTATATACTCGTTCTTTGAATTACATTTTAGGCACTGCAAAAACAAATAAGCCCATGGATCAAAGAGAACAAAAATTTCCTTAAGGAAAGTGGTATTTCAGAAGATATGACTTAGTAAAAAGAATAATGGAAAATAAGTGAGAATAATTGGATTTCAGTCTCCACTCAGCGCCTTGCTAATGTTTTGACCTTAAGCAAGTCACTTAACTTTAAGAGATTTCCTAGCTAGGCTTGGTGGCTCAGCCTGTAATCCCGCGCTTTGGGAGGCTGAGGTGAGTGAATTGCCTGAGCCCGTGGGTTCGAGACCCTCCTGGGCAACTTGGCGAGACCTCATCTCTACAATAAATCAAAAATCAGCCGGACGTGGTAGTACGCGGCTGTAATTCCGGCTACTCGGGAGGCTGAGGTGGAAGGATTGCCGGAGCCCGGCAGGACGAGGCTGCAGTGGCCCGGAGTGGCCACGGCATTCCAGTCTGGGTGACAGAGTGAGACTCCAACTCAAAAAAAAAAAAAAAGCACTCTATAGCGATGTGCTTTTATGCAAAACACCTCAAGAAGAAACTCTGCTATTCAGGAAGAGTTCTTCGCCTAGAAGACTGTCACAACTGTGTGAGTGACGCCACCTGGTGTGGTGAACACAGAACCTGCATATGGCAGCACTGGCGGGACTTGCTCCAACTAACAGAACTCCATGGAATACTTAAGAAACAATTCCACGTCCTAAAGTTCAAAATTATGAAAATCATTTCAAAGTTGAAGGTAGACCCCTCCACACCAAGGCTGCTGTTGTGAAAAGAAAGATACACAACCTGGTTGTGTATCTTACCTCTGAGAAGGAGACTATGTCTGAGGCAAGGCTGTGCAAGAGCTTCTGTATTCTGAAGCACACTTTGCTTTGGATTTGGCAATTACTGTCCTTGAGGATTGTCTTGCTGTCTTTGTGCTTGTTGGTGTTGTACTCCGTACTCTAGCTGAGCCTATAAACTGCAAAGGCACTATAGACTAGGGCACTATACACTGCAATGTCAAGTGCTATACCACTGGCGAGCACTGCTGCCCAACCAGAAGAGACCAACAGCTCATGAAGCCTTCATGAAGTCAGCATGTTTATGTACAAGCTCTAGAGAGTAGTTTGTCTTGGGCTTCTTGTGGATGGTTGTGGGAAAACCTGTGACTGATGTTCTCTGAATCTTAGCATCATTTCCTGGAGACACATTTCTGGTCCCAGCAGTGGACCTCTGCACAGACTTCTCATCCCAAAGCTTCTGGATATGGGACCTGGGTTGCTCTGTAGATCCTTGCTGCATATCTTGCCTGAGAGGCACTGGTGAAGACCTGACCACTGTTTGTGAAGGTGTGCCTTATATCTGAGAGCACAGGGACTCTCCATTACTTTGAGAATATCAGGTCTGCTGCTGTGACTGAGGGAAGGGCACCTGCTGCCCCAAATCCCTAGGATTCAGATGCATTAGAACTTGATCCTGGAAGACCAGCTTCTCTTGGTAATTCTGAGGCTGTTGGGGCTGCTAAAGATGACATCTCCAACCATTCTTCTGCTGTCGTTGAAATAGTAATGCTCTACAATAAATCAAAAATCAGCCGGGCGTAGTAGGAAGGCTACTAGGAAGGCTGAGGCGGAAGGATCGCCGGAGCCCAGCGGGTCGAGGCTGCGGTGGCCGGGAGCGGCCACTGCACTCCAGTCTGGGTGACAGAGTGAGACTCCCACTCAAAAAAAAAAAAAAAAAAAGAAATAGTAAGTAATGAAAATGGGTCTTTTGCTCCTCCTACTGTTGCCTTTTTTCCTGAATATTATGAACATTGTGCAAAAGGTAGGATTTCACATGCTGGCTTTCCCTTGTCTCAGGCTTGTCCCTCTCAAAATACTGCACCAAAGATGGAGAATGAAGATAGATTGCTGATCTACAGCTGGAAGGAGGTCCACTTCCTGTGTCAGCTTGATATTCCAAAGCACAGTTTGGTTTTCCTTTGATGCCTGGGGCTGCATAGTACTGCAGTCCTCTTGTTCACTGGGAATCCTCTATGTTTTCAGAAAAGAGTCACCAGCTTTACCCAGCTGAACCTCCTAGGCATAAGTGAAGTTCTACTCGGTGTTTTTGTTGGGAGATTCCACCTGGTTTCCCTGGAGGCTCATTCCAGGGAGAAATGATCTTGGGCAAAGAATTCATGCAGTTTCCTGGTAGCAAATATTCTCTCTCTCTCTAGGTGGTAGTCTGGCTCTTTTATTTTGAAACCAGTTGTCAATTACAGACAAAGGACAATTGACTTTTGTAGCCAGTTCTTTCCTGGTTGTACAATCAGGGTAAAAAGTTAAGGATTCTCTTTAAATGACTGCTAAGGTATACTTTGTTCATTCTTAGTAAATTTTATTTTTAATTTTAAAGATGTGGGGTGCAATTCAGGATTAGGTATACAAATGATCATCATACAGGTAAAGTTTGCACCTCCCTTAGGTCCCCACTTTGCCTGATTTGAGATCAGGTACCCTTATTAATGATGTATATCCCTCCCACCCCCAACCCGGTAGATTCTTTGTAAAATTAAGTCATAATTTTCCTTTTCCTCTTCCCTATTTTGTTCTTTTTACTTCATTATGGCTATCTTTAACTGGAGAGCCTGTGTTCAAATCCTGGCTCTGAGGCTGACAGGCCACAAGACAAAGCTACCTGCCACTGCCTTCCCAGGCCATTCTCCTCATTCCAGTCTGCTCCCCGGGACACTGGTATGAAAGCCATTCCCATAGCAGCTTCTTGGAGGACTTCACATTCTAAAGGCACTGAAGCTGAGTCACCACTGCACTGAGAGAGCTTTGATGCAGATTTTCGCCTTTGAGATATAGTGATGAGCCCGGTGAACTCCTGGGTTCACTATATTTTGTTGGAGAGTCTTGACTCAGGTATCACTCATGAAACATAACACATAAGATATGAGGCATAGATGGAGCTGAACACAGAGCCTTCACCTTTCAACCAGGGCTCATCTGAACCTCTTGGAAAGTCCTACTCCCCAGTTCTACAGTACAGTAACCATAGACAATTATGTTGGTGACATGAGCTGTCCCCAGCCTATAAGCTTGCATTTTTAAAAGATAAAAGCTCAAAGCTGGGCACAGTGGCTTGTGCCTGTTATCTCATTTACTTGGGAGGCTTAAGTGGGGGGAACCCTTAAGCCCAGGAATTCAAGACCAGCCTGGGTAACATATGGAGACCCCGTCTCAAAAAGACCCAAAAAACCAAAAACAAAACGAAAGCTCAAACCCCGAAAAAACACTTAGCCTCCCACAAGAGAAACACACTTTTGTCTCCACCCCTCATGATAAAGTGCTTAATGAAACATTCTCATCTTGAGGCATAAATTAGTTTTTCCTTCCTGTGTAGGATTATAAATGGCTTCTAAATGTACCTCCTGGAAGCTTAGCTGAAAAAAATGGAACCAAATAAAACAAAACACATAAAACTGAATTTTTTTTGAGTTGGAGTCTCACTCTGTCACCCAGACTGGAGTGCAGTGGCCGCTCCTGGCCACCGCAGCCTCAACCTGCTGGGCTCCAGCGACCCTTCCGCCTCAGCCTTCCAATAGCCGGAATTACAGGCATGCACTACCACGCCCGGCTAACTTTTTTTTTTGATTTATTGTAGAGATGAGGTCTCGCTGCCCAGGTGGGTCTCGAACCCGCGGGCTCAGGCAATCCACTCACCTCAGCCTCCCAAAGGTGCGGGATTACAGGCTGAGCCACCAAGCTTGGCTAAAACTGAATTTTTAAGTTTGGCTCAGTTATTCATTTTATCATCTCTTACCAAGTTTTCACTCTGGAACAGAGATGCAGTTATTTGCATTACACCATTTTCTAGTTAATTAGATTTGAGATTAATTCAGTATATGCGGGTCTGTTAGATTCACTGGTGTAATTAGACTGGTTTGAGATTAGGTAACCATATTGATGTTATGTACCCCTGCTGCTCCACCCCAATAGATTCTTAGTAAT
>JAPVLO010005894.1:0-15798 GCA_027257055.1 Cephalopachus bancanus | reverse complement strand
AGAGTTTGACAGGGAGAAACTGAATTTTGTAGGAAGAAAAGTTAGCAATACAAGAAAAAGGGAAATCGGGCCTTTATAGAAAGTCGATTATGAACTTTGTAGTTAGATATCTTACTTCTTATTTAGTATATAAGTTCTGTTTATGAATTTCTCACACATAATAGATATGAAAGCTGACTTATTTTCTAGAATAATACAAGGCGGGTAAAGTTTTTTTTTTAAATCATTTAGCTTATACTTTAAAATCAGTGAGATAATCTTGATAATAGCTTCTCAAAGGGTCCTGTCCTTTGGACCAAACTGTGGCATGAAGTTAAGGGGTGGAGGGTGCATTTGGGCAGAACGTTGATTTTGATTTTTTGGGACTTCTTAGGACCTTTCCTACACAGACATTCTGAGGTTTGCAGATAAACAGGTACTTCAGGTGCAGAGTACATTTAGAAAAATGTAAAGTACTTTTTTAAAAGGAATATTCCCTGAATGCTCTTATTCTTCTCTAATAATATAGTAGATAGCGAGACTAGAAATATGGACTGATGGATTTACATGTTCTTAATTATATAAAATTCAAACTCCTTGCCCATATCAGCTCTACTAGAAGGGACATTTATAGGACTGATGTTTTTAATATATGAAAAATATCAAATTACATGAACAGGGTAAAAAAGTTACTAATATTTAAGTTGAATCGCTGAAAATACCTCTAAAATACAAGAGAGGTTTCAGCTTAACATTTTAGAACAGCTTACTTTAGATTATTTGTAATTGATAAATATTATATTGGTATAGTACACCATTTCGCTATCTTTTATTTTCCATCTAGGTGAAAAACCATACATATATGCTTTTTGTAGGAAAAATTTTATTTCCTCAGGAGAGTTCAACAAACACTTTCGATTCCATACAGGTCTGTGTTTAGGGAGAACGTATTATTTTTTGTTCTCTCTTCATTTCTTTTTATGTAAACCTTAACTTTTAAACCATTATGGACTAAATGGTATCTAGTCATATTCTACTTATAGAAATATTTTAATGTATAAATATTAACTTCTTATTTGCTAATTTTGCTTTTTTTGGTGGTTTGGCATGTGAATTAAATTTGGTAATGAATTGTGTTGATTTTCCAAGAAATATGCTAGATAGTGAATAGTTTTAAAATGATTTTGATTAAATTGCATGGCTATACAAGAAATGAAAAGGAATAGGTAATACCAAGATAACATCAGATTTTTCTTATTAAGCAATGTTTAGTATACAAGTTCTAGGAATAGGTTTTAATATTGACATGCTTACTATAAAAACTAGTATGTAAGTGGTATGAAGAAAATATTGAATGTAAAATATTTAAAAACAAAGGATAATGCCACTTTGGAAGTAAACTGCTCTTTTTGTCTTTAAAAATTTCTCCTAATTCCTACCTAGAATAGTATGAGTGATGCCAAATAGAGATTTAATTTGTTTGCAACTTTTATGGTCTCATGCTCCTTAATTTACACTGTGAAGCACAGAATGGTTATTTTTCCAAAATAGTTCTATTGCAGCATGTTTTCCATATTTTTAAGGATCTTCTTATTCGTAAGTTACCTGAGGACAGAAACTACAATTACACTTTCCTCCTCCAGCCATATGTCTTAGCCAGGGTCTGGCACGTGACCGACACTCATTAAGTGCCAGCTAGAAATACAAGAGTAGGTTATTTTTCGTTTGCAGACAAGTTTCTGTTAATAAAAACGCCCAGTTTTCCCTGAGATAGGGATGCTTTGTGTGAATTAAAGGAGCGCCTCTTTGTATGGACTCTTTCATTTCACTATATTATAACCAAGTGATAAACATGGTAACTTGAAACCAAATTTAAACAGTATAATAATTTTTGCTTTGTGTTCATAAACACTGATATTTTTGTCTTAGCTAGCAGCTTTTAAAATATTGAAGTTTTACATTTTTTAAATGGTTTTTCAGGAGAAAGACCATTTATCTGTGAATTACGTGGACATTCTTACACATACATTAAAAATTTAAGGAAGCACAAAACAAAGTCCATTCTGGTAAATATTTGTATTTTTTAAAATTTGGTGTTCTCGTATTGGTGCTATTCTTTAAAATGCTCAGTTGAAATGTACATTTAAGCAGTTTAAATTAGATGTCTATTTTAAAAACAAGATATATACTTATGAGGAAACTAGTTTTCTACTATGCAGAAAAGTTCACCCTGGATTTTTTTTCATATTGACTTTCTAATAAAAAAATGCTTGCAGTGCTTTGTCCTTTAAAACCTGACTTCTGAATCATGTCACGAGTGAAGTAACGCAGAACCTGGTTGTACTGTGGTCGTGATGAAAAGGGGTTCTCGTGAACACTAGCCCAGAAATGTGTGAGAGGACTTGGGGAAGCCGAGGAACCCACATTGCCGTAATATTAAGCATGGAAAGCCAGACCACACATTTTAAGTCTGTTGCTTGAAATGAATCCTTGAAAAGTTTCACTGTGCTTACTACCATTTTATTCTGTCATGATTGTAGTAATTCTCTTACGATAAACATAAGCCTCACAAGGATTAAGTTAGAGACATCTGAAAACTGCGGTGAAATCAACTCAGTAGCCATTTACGTTCCTAGGAAGCACACATAACTGGTCAGGCCCAATAGCTCACGCCTACAATCCCAGCATTCTGGGAACCTGAGGAGGGAGGATTGCTTAAGGCCAGGAGTTGAAGACCAGCCTGGGCAGCATGGCAAGACCCATCTCTACAAGTACACATAACCACAGGGAATATGAAGGCGAGCAAGGCATAGCCCTGGTCCTCAGAGAGCTTACAACGTGGTGTGGGAGGCCAGAAATCTAAATCAGTAATTCAAGAGAAAACGTAGGGCATAATAGACACAAAAATGTGGAAGAAAATATGCCGTTTTTCCTGGGTGAGTACTTTAGAAGGCTTCATTTTGGGGAATTTGAAGGGTAGAGACAAATTCAACGATGGAACTGAGAGAGGGAGGGTCCACCCCAGGCAGAGAACGTTACAAAGCATCGCTGGCACAAGAAAGCACAGGCTGTATTGGCTTGTTAAACTGAAGAGTAGTCTGGGAAGGATACAGAAGATTATAATTTATGAAAGCGAACATGTAGCTTTGTCTATTTAGCAGAGATGCTGAAACAAATCACGTCAACACTTCAGAGTAGCAGGAGCATGGGTAGAGCTAGTGGAAAGTTTGAAGGCAATTTAGCCAGTGTTTTGCTTCCTTGAGTAGAGCAGAATTTCTCACCTCTGAAAATAAATGAATATGCCAAACTTCTAAACTTGGCCCCAGAATAACACGAACTACTCATTAAAAACATTCAATGAACATATAGAATATCTCTTATGGTATATCACTATTCAGGATCTGGAAGGACTCAGAGAAGTATAACTTGACATTTACCCCTGAGTAGACAGTCTAGTTTAGGGTTCGAGATATGCCTGAGTGTGAGGTTAAGTAGCAGTAGGAGAGAGTGCGATGCCACAAGGCAGGGTGTGAACGTTGACGCGGTGATAAAGTAGATAAACACAGCTCACCCTTTTTCATTCTTTTTTTTAAATAATCAATATTTTTTTATTATGATGTTGTGGGGTACAGTTAAGGGTTAGGTATACAAATACGTTTCATTCAGGCACCCTATTGATTAGAGGTGCTTCTCCATCCCCAGACAGATATTTGCTCGTTAATCCCATCTCCCTCCCCCCCATAGTTTCCCACCACTGTCAGTCATTTTCTTATAGTATTACATTGGATGCTCAAGGTCCATTATACGAGTGAGAACATGTGATACTCGGATCTTTGTTTCTGTGAGAGGTCACTCAGTATTATAGACTCTAGGTCCGTCCAGGTTGCTGCGAAATTCATGATTTTGTTCTTTTTTATGGCTGCATAGTATTCCATCGTGTATATGCACCACGTTTTTTTAATCCAGTCCTCTTTTGGTGGGCAGCGTGGTTGCTCCAGGTTCTTGCTATTGTGAACAACGCTGATAAACATCCTGCATCACGTGTGCAGGTGTCTTTTTTGTAGAGTGATTTGTGTTCTTCCGGATATATTCCCAGTAGGGGGACTGCGGGTCTATGGGAGGCAGACATTCAGAGCTTTTAGGAATCTCCACGCTGCTTTCCACAGAGGTCGCACTAGTTCACACTCCCACAGAGCGGCTGAGTCCGTTTTTATGACGCAGTGGGTGCTCGAACACGCCTTGAGGCCCAGACTGCCTTGGTGCAGACGACGAGGAGCGCGGCCGGAGGGGAGAGAGGCGGCGAGGAGAGGCGCGGAGGTTGGGGGCGAGGCCTGGAAACGTGCGCGGGTTCGTCTGCCTCGGCCTCGCTGAGTTCAGAAAGACAGTGGGAAATGTCTTCCCCTCCGCTTTCGGTGCAGACAGAACTCGGGATTCCCGCGCGAGGACCACGCTTCGGGCGGACGAGGCTCCAGACACGCAAGGCCGCCCGCAGGCCGGGCGAGGCGCCTTCCGGGGCGACGTTGCCGCGCGCCGCTCCGCCCGGGACGGCGCCGCGCGCTCCCGCCCGTCGCGGAGCGGCAGCGTCCGCGGCGGAGACGCGATGAGGGCAGCTGTGAGTGGCTGCTCAGAACCGCAGTGGCTTTTTTGCAGCAGTTATACCGACGTCGTGAGGAATGTGGAGTTGCTGAGGTTCTCTGGCGGTAAGCATAAACACCTGCGGTAAGGTGCGCATGTTTGTATTGAGTTCCCGTTCATCTGACTTGTGGCCTCAGTTTCCCATCCCTGAAGCAAAAGCCCTGATGCCGCATCACGGCTGCGACGCTTGTTTTGATTTTTGGCCCTGTCTGTACTGTACACACAGCTTTTTAAAGACTGAGTTGTACTACAGTAGCACTGTTTGGGGTAGATAAGTTTTATTTTCTTTTAAAGCTGGCTTGATTTCATTTTTATTTTGCGTTTTGGAATTGGCCTTTATTTACTGAAGTAGAATCTGTCAGTTTATGTGATTCAGTCTTGAGCTGTGGGATAGTAAAATCTTCCTCCTTCAGAATGTAAACAAAATTAATAATAGTATCAGCCCAAGAGTGTTTGCTGTTTGTAAGCCCCACAGACCAATGCATAAACTCTGGGAAGTAAAATGTTGCATTTCTGCCTACGAAGATTTAGGTACTGAACGAGAATTACACCATTTCTCTATGAATATATACCATTAGTGGTAACTTCTAATGAAAGAAAAAAGTGTTTCTCTTAAAAGCTAAAAAGCTGCATATACATTTTTGTTCATTTAGAACGATTCTGGAGAAAAGCAATGGTTAGTTCTTTTGGTTTGAGCTATTTGAGACTATTTTAAAAATGAATTTTAAATAGACATTTGGTATTTTTGTCTTATCAAAGACAGTTTTAGAATTTGATTCAGTTTATGTTTTATTAGGTTTCTAGATGATTGGAGATGAGGAAAATATACCAAGTTTTGAAAAATTTTGATAAGCCTCTCCTATACCTATTATGCACTTTTAAAAATAAATGTTAAATTCCAAAAATAATTTTTTAGAAATAAACTTAATGCATACTAGAAATCACTTGACTTCTAAGTTTGATACATTATATTGTATAAAGAGTTAGGAAATTAACGTCAATTATTAGTAAACATTTTGGGTTAGCCAGAGAGCCAGTTTATTAAATATTTTATATTTGAGTTTTCTAAAAGCTTTGGGTTTTTTGATTTTATAAATTAAACCACAATTTGGTTGTTTTCATTTCATGGTGGGCCTTTTCCTTCCAAATGAGTGCAGAAAATTCAGCAATAGCCCACATTTGCTACCACTTTTCCTACAAACTAATTTCATTGCCTGGTCTTTGGACATGAAATTATCAGTTTCATAAAGTAAGTTCCTATAGCACTGATCAAGCATTGTGGTGACATTATTTCTTGTTTCTGCTGTGTGTTAGTTGTGGCTTATTTGTTTTCTGGTTTGAAATTACATGTGTAATAAAGTTCATTTCTTTTATTGGTATTGATGTCTTTCATTGTAACTTTCTCTATTTGGGGTCCAAGTCAGAGGAACCGGTTAACAGACACAAAAAAACACTTAATGCTTGTCGACTATAGCAATCTTCATTTCACCAAACGCACAGCATTTTCATAATAAATTGCCGTCAGTGGGACTGACTTGATAGCTTGAAATCCCGCCTTTGTACAGTACACACTTAATATCTGATGGTGTAAGAAATCTAAAAATGCATGTGTGCTAAGTTAAAACACTGGGTTTAAATAAAATTTGTAGTTATTGAATGTTCAGCTAATCTATCCTGGAATAGGAATTTATTGGAATGTGAGGAAATTTTTTAAAATTAAAAGACTCGGCCTCTTTAGGAGGTTGACTAAAATTCGCATCTTCATTAATCTCAGCATCTCGTGAACAAGTTGTCTTTTTGAAAACTGCTACAGTGATGCCACCATTCTAGGAGGGCAATAGTTGCCAGATTTCCTCTGATATAATTCGTGTTCTGCCTTTGCGTAGTTGAGCCTCCACATTTGTTATTTTTAGTGTTACTTGATAGGATTGGAGTGGCTTCGGTTGACGGGCTGTGCCTCGGCCACATTTCTCTTCTTAAATTGTCAGGGCTTGAGTTGCCGTTGTCGTCATTGCCTCATCCAGAATGGCGCGTAGAGAAAGCTACAAGGCCAAGTGTCCCTTCCTTGTCATTCTTCTCATAACGCCATGCTGTGACTTTTACCTCAATGCATGCGTATTTAGTCATATCTGGTGTGGTTTTGACACTCGTAGCGATCATTTTAGTCAAGTCTTTGACTATATTTGTTGCCGCAGTGTTTTGGGAAAGGCCGCCTAATCATTATTTAAGTGTTACAAAGTTTCTGAAAGTCTTTAGAGTGCTGAAGACCTTACTGAGAAACTAATTATTTTCTAAAGTTGTTTAATTTTGTTTTATATATGTATCAGATTATTCCTGCAGTATTGTTATATTTTAGACTGTTTTAAAGAAAACCATAGATGATATTTTTTGCTTTTTAAAAATGATATTTGTTTTCTGTTTAATTTCACAGGATGATTTTGATAGACAATTTTTTTTTTAGTCAGAGTTTCAACTCTGTCACCCAGACTGGAGTGCAGTGGCACACTCACAGCCACCGCAGCCTCAACCTGCTGGGCTCAGACAACCCTTCTGCCTCAGGCTTCCAAGTACCTGGAACCACAGGTGCACACCACCACACCCTAATTTTTTGATTTATTGTAGAGACGAGGTCTTGCCAAGTTGCCTGGGCTGATCTCAAACCCCTGGGCTCAGGCAGTCCTCTTGCCTCCGCCTCCCAAGGTGCAGGGAAGACAGCGTGAGCCACTGCTCCTGGCGATAGACAAAAGTCAGAAAACCTTTTTTCAAAGTTAAAATTTCGGTCAGTTGCACTGCAGCAGCAGGTTATCTTTTGTGTTTCAGTTCCGCAGTAGTCAAGCAGATGAGTAGTTGGTATGCAGAGTGCATGTACTAATGTTTGAAAACATCCCAGACGATCGTTTTAACATTGAATGCATTTGAGAAACATGTCTGATGAGGAGCGGTGTGTGTGTGTGTGTGTGTGTGTGTGTGTGTGTGTGTGTGTGTGTGTGTGTGTCTCCGCCTTGGACCTACCGAATCAGACTCTCCCCAGGGCATCTATCTGCTGGCATGTCTGATGAGGAGCGGTGTGTGTGTGTGTGTGTGTGTGTCTCCGCCTTGGACCTACCGAATCAGACTCTCCCCAGGGCGTCTATCTGCTGGAGAGGACCCTCAGGTGATCGTCATGTGTACCGAATACTGAGAACTCCTGTCCTGAGCATCTCCTGCTGTTCTGCCTCCACGAAGCAGCGGAAAAAGTGACTTTCCATCTTTACCCTGGGGCTTTGAGTGTCTCGAACTTGACCAGAGCCACCACCAAGTAAACGAATTTTACATTTGTACTCATTTATGAACAGCGTTGCGATTTAGTGATGGGAGCATGTGTTTCTTGAGATGGTGATGAAGCAGACTGCTCTCCTGTCCTCTGCAGTCCCTGCCTCCATTCGTTCCAGAGAGGTTTGGTGTTCGGAGCTCGGCTCACGGTGGATTCTCAAATTGAGCGCTGTAAGCAGGTGCCTCCGCACCATTGTGAAACCAAGAAATCACAAGTCGAGACCACCTGTGTTGTTTAAGGAATGAGATCAGCCGGGCTCGGTGGCTCAGCCTGTAATCCCATGCTTTGGGAGGCCGAGGTGAGTGGATTGCCTGAGCCCGCAGGTTCGAGACCCGCCTGGGCAACTTGGCAAGACCTCATCTCTACAATAAATAAAAAAATCAGCTGGGCGTGGTAGCGCGCACCTGTAGTTCCGCTACTCGGAAGGCTGAGGCGGAAGGATCGCCGGAGCCCAGCAGGTCGAGGCTGCGGTAGCCGGGAGCGGCCACTGCACTCCAGTCTGGGCGTCGGAGTGAGACTCCAACTCAGAAAAGAAAAAGGAATTAGATTGTTACAATGTAAATGTAGTGACCTCTCAGAAATCGGGTCTTGAATTTCAAGAAGAATTTACCAAGATAAACACCAAAGTCAGAATACATAAAGCTGCAAAGGTAAATCAGATGAATGCCACCGTTAAGTTTACAGTCAAATGAGCAGGCCACGCCTCAGTATCCCTACACGGAAGCAAGCCGGAATGCTGCATGTCCCCTTGGGGAAAGAAGGAGCTGCCACGCAGTCAGCGGGAGCTGAGTGAACAGAGTAAGGGCCATGGCTCTCCTGCACAGGCAAGCCAGAGGAGACAGCTGAGGACGGAGCTCAGCAGCACGAGGAGGACTTCAGCCTAGAGGAGATGGGAGTCAGAGACGTCCGGCACCACACCTGTGCTGTCCCTCGGCCAGGGCACTCCACCCGCACCCTGCTGAAGGAGTGGGGGTAGACAGCCAGGTTCATAGCCCAGGTGTCCCCGGACATGTTCCCAGAGGAAACGACTCATAGGCCAGGCCAGGCTGGCCCAACTTTTCTCAAGGATCTGAGCTCTGAAATTCAGAGACAAGTCCTGATAGACCCATCAGCGAAAAGGCCATTCAGAAGTGGCCCAGAAGTCAACAAGGCAAGCAAGAGTCTAATGGAGGTTATGAATTTGCAGGGAAAGCTGATGACAGTGCAAAGCTAGGGAGTGAGATAGGCTTGCAGAGCCGAGAGACTGCCCCGAGGCGGTGGGAGGAGGGCCTGTGATTTCTGGCTTTACTGTCCTGCTCTTGAGGGGACACAGCTGTGCTTTATCTCCTGCCTCTGGATGCAGGGGTTCTGGCTGCGTGTCCTTACACGAAAGCCCCTTTTTCTTTTGTTTGCACAGTCTCAGGTATTTCTTTTTGTTTTTAGACATATATTTTAAAATTGTGGGGTACAGTTCAGGGTTAGGTATACAAATGTGCATCGTTCAGGCACCCTTGTTGATAAGGGGTGTCTCCCCGTCCCCAGACAGATATTGACTACCGTTAGTCCCACCTCCCTTCCCCTCCCCCCCATAGTTTCCCACCACTGTCAATCCTTTTCTTATAGTATTATGATAGATGTTCAAGATCCACTTATGAGTGAGAACATGTGATACTCGGATCTTTGTTTCTGTGAGAGATCACTCAGTATTATGGACTCAGGCCTGAGTTTGTTTCTGTTTCTTACAATCAGGCAGCCCCCAGTGAGACACCTAGGCTTTGGTCCTTGGTGGTGAAGAAGGTGGTGATGCCGCTGGCTATGGCGAAGGTGAGTCCAGAAACAGGTTGAGAGGAGGGAGACATTGGATGTGCTGAATGTGATTGGTGGGAGACGCATGAGATGTCTGGTAGCAGTTGGGAATGGGGCCTGGAGCCCAGGAGAGGCAAGGCTGGAGAGACAGATCTTGCCACGAACTCACAGAAGATTACAGCAGCCGGGGGGGGGGGGGGGGGGGATACAGGAGGATAAAAGGCGAGGCCAAAGTCCTGGGGGAAGTGCATTTAAAGGATGAGCAGAGACAGAAGAGGAAAACGTGGTCCCGGGAAGAAAACCGGAGTGGCCCAGACTTCTCAAAGGCTGAAGTGGCTTTGTAGTGGTCACATGGGACAGAAACGGGATACAAACCAAAGACAGCTTTGGGCTGGGCAGTTGGGGCCTGGTGGTCCATCAGAAGGCAGATGCAGTGTCAGTGGGAGGGGGAGACATTCAGGCGACATCGTGAATGAACGGTGCTGTGCAAGACTTTGAAAGGGGGAGTATGTGCAGCACGCACAGCCACTGCTTTATCAAGCTCACAGTGTACATGCCACTCTTTTCTGCTTTCCAATTTGAAACATAAAATGAGCAGAATGTGACCTGCGACTAATATGAAGCAGTATTTGAGCTGGGTCTTAAGGGCTGATCACTAAGAGGAAAAGGAAAGGAAACACATGTAATGTGGTTGCAGGTTTACTCGTTGTCGTGCGGAGGAAATGGAGCTCTCCTACAGAACGTACAGGCCTGTTCCCTTGAGCCCATACCCAGGGGTGGGCCTGGAAAACCTTAACTTTTTAGTCCTGGTCAGTTTCAAACCTACTCTGATATAAAGGGGATATAACTTATAATATCTTAAGGTATCAGCAGGTGATGTCTGATCTTTTGGGAACATGCTGTCTTATTTCTGCCCTTTGTCTTCTCTCAGATGGTGTCCAGACACACAGAGGAAGGGCACCAGGTAGACAGGGTCTGGGCGTTCTGCTGCCTCGGCTGCAGTGCCAGCAGCTTACACAGTTGTGTCTTCGGGCCTGTGTCCTTGGCTGGACAGGCTCTGCCTCAGTCTCTGGATGGGAGAACCCTCAGAGGCTTGGCCCAGCAGCCTGCAGGTCCAGCTGCAAGTCTGCACGCACAACCCCACGGCAGGCCCAGGAGAGCCTCTCGCTCCCCTTCGGCCGTCTTCTGAATCTCCTGAGTCTCCCTTGGAAGAATGTGGGGACCTGGAGGTCCCCTCCGTAGCACCCAGGACTAGAGAGTAGCCTGGGAGAGCAAATCGTGCTGCAGAGGCTCACTTCCACATGGCTGTGTCTTGGCCCGAAGGGCTCCTCCACTACCTTGCATGGGATGGAATCCTTCAAAGCAGTAAGAAACAAATGGACTACCTCCTTCAGCAGCATGTATGAGTCACACTAATAGGAGGCCGAGTCAAAGAAGCCAGACACAAGAAGAGTACATACTGTGTGATCCCTTTGTATAAAGCTCAGAGACAGGCAATTCCTCGGTGGTGTGGACTTATCCAAAATAGGGAGTGGCAGAGCGGGCCCACTGGCGTGTTTGGAGAGGCGCATGTATTTTCATATATATTTGCAGTGCTTGTGAAAGTGTTACTAACACCTGTCCGAAAGGCCTAAGTAGGATGTGTGGAATACTTTTTCACCTTCTGAACTTTGAAACCCCTTGAAATTCACTTGGTACCAGAAACCTTTTTACGACTTCATAACAACTTTCAGTTAAGGTACCTACAATGAGCATTATTTATATGTGATACAAGTATATGTTTAGGTTACATACTTGACTATATTTTCACTATAAAAAATAAATTGGTTTCGTTCCTTAGTCTTTTTCTCAAGGCTTAAAATTGTGGTCCCTACTATAAAATTTATTTTAAAAAATTAGCCTACTCAATTTTTCACAATGGACAGTTATATGAAACTTAATACAGTCATTATCATTTACATGTTTTTAAAAAGGAACTTGTTTTAATTTATAAAATAAAACATTCGATAGGTGATAAAATACTAATCTTTGTGACAGTAAGAAGACAGATGTGTGAAAATTATTTTAAAGTGGTTTTTTTACAAATGCTGCCCCACTGGAACAAGAGTGAAACCTGCATTAGATGAGAGGCTGTCCACTTCTCCAGAGGTGGGCGTCCAGTAAGAATGCTTTTTGAGGTCATTGGAGACCTCTGCAAGATGCGCGTGTCTGTAAACTGCAAAGAGCTCCACATCTGTGTTGTCTGGCTTTAGATGACCCACTTGAATTAAGTCTGAATATGCCTGGAATTTTTAAGAAAAGAAAAACCATCATTAAGGAAATTATTTATTCAGTTTACAGTGCTTACACAAATATACATATTCAAATTAGTTGTGCTAATTTGGAGTTTAAAGTAACATATTCTGAATAGCATTGCTAAAATTATAATATTCAAAAACGTCTACGGTTTTTTTTTTTTTTTTTTGAGTTGGAGTCTCACTCCATCACCCAGGCTGGAGTGCAGCAGCATGCTCACGGCCACTCCAGTGTCGACCTGCTGGGCTCAGGAGATCCTTTCAGCCTTCCAAGTATCCGCAACTACCGGCATGCGCTATCATGCCCAGCTAATTTTTTATTTATTGTAGAGACGAGGTCTCGCCAAGTTGCCCGAGCTGATCTTGAACCATGGGCTCAGGCAATCCACTCACCTCAGCCTCCCAGAGTGCTGATATGACAGGCTGCTACCGAGCCCGGCCCCAAAAAGTCCAAGTGTTAATGTATTAGACATGTTTTGTCATTTTGTGACTCCTAGAGTTAATTCTCTATACTTCTAATTTTGTGGACCAAATCCTACAGATAGTCTTAAATGGGGGGAGATGGTGAGTATGAGTGCTATCATATACAGTTTCAAAAATCTGATGCTGGCTAAGTACCTATTCCTTAGAAAACTGAAGGGAATCCCAGATTTGGATGTACAATTACATGGAGTTCATGATCGCCTTAAACTAATCTACAGATTTAGGCTAAGAGAGACAATTCCATATTAGTTGCTGGCCTCTTAGTCATTTCTTCAATGGAGAACTTTCTTTGTGCATCTCCGATGGATCCTTGGTATCTGTGGAAGGGTGTCACACAAATATGGTGACCTGCTGTGTCCATAGGGTGGCCATAATAGAGCAGAAGGTGGAAATCTAGACATTGAAAGATTGCAAACTCTAGTCTGCTGTCTGCTTTAGTTTATCATTCATCGTTAGTTCCAAACTCAGCTTATTCAGCTTCTAGTGTGTAGAACTACTGAAGGATGGGGATGTTTTCCTAAAAGTCGGCATTTTCTTTAGACAATGGTGTACTTTTTATTATTCTTTTAGTGGTAGAATTTTGATTAGTCATATTGCAAATTTTGAGAATTAACATCTACTTTTTTCTCTTATTCTTTCCAAATGAAAACTATTTGTTACTATGCTTTTTGTTTGTTTTGAAAGTGATATCAAGTGCTTTCTGTATTTATATGTGCAACATACCAAATACTTTGACAGCTTTTACTCTATCTCTCTAGTTCCATTTTTTGGTATAATTACCAGGAAGTAGATTGGAAATTTTGTTATGTCAAATCAACAATTGTGATTTTTTTTTTTTTAACTTTGGAGGAACTGGAACTGTGTAATTCAGTGATGTTTAACACTCATATGCGATATCCGGTATCTTCTGTGATTTCAATCACAAAACTTTCTAGTAGCTGATTTTTAGGACCTATGTTAAAAATGAGCAAAACTGTAGTGTTTCACTGTACTTTATAATCATTTCTAAGGCAGCTGTAAAGAAAATCCCAGAAAAGGTCCTCAGGGAAAGAAGAAACTTACTACACACGGAGCCTCGGCAAATTGGTTTCCCCAAATATAGAGATTAGAGAATATGGGGTTTGCTTTCACTGTCTGTGAAAGTGCGACCAATCCCTCTCCCTCTATGTTGTTGCTGACCACTGACAACCTGGATCCAAGAGTTCACAAAGAAAGAAGGCACAAGTTAGCAACAGCACTTACCACAAGCATTCAGTCTTCAGTATGTTTTAATTTAGTGGTCAAAATACTGGTCGTATAATTCCTAAAATCCAAGAAACATAGTTTCTTAATTGGATGCTTCATGAACCTAGTAGAGCTATCTACATTCTGAAAATATTCTTTTGTTTTGGATTATTTGTAAAAGTGTGGATGGATTATAGACACATTTTTCTGGACAAAGTCACCCAAGTAGTACTTTCTTCTTTAGCTCATTATTTTTTAAAGTCCTCATCATATTGAATGCTTCTGGTTTTTCTGTTAGAATTGAGGATAAGTAATATAAGCAATAAGAATTTTCTCGTTAATTTTAAGAAGGAATCATTACCAGAGCCACAGTCTTGTTTGCAAAAGACATTACTTTTAAAAAACAGAAACTGAAATGTCTAGTGAAACTTCATCCTATGTCAGTTTAGAAGCTGAGTTTAAATATGTCATCATAGTCTAAAAAGTTAAGGGGTTAGAGGTTAGTACTTACAAGTTTAAGGCTTTCTGTTATTTTGATTCAATACAAAACCATACTAACATTTTAAGACTCCTATTGTGTGAAGTAAGAGTTTCGCAGAGATAGTTTGCTCCTGTATTTTCTATTCTGTTAAAAGAAAGATCTATGGTTTCCAGGGTAGTGTTGCTTTTCAGTACATTAGCCAGATACACCATTCCATCATGAGTTATTTTATTGCTGGGAAAGGAAAAATATTTAGTTATATTTGAAAATATGAAATATTAGCCTTCATAGCGATAAGATACTTGGAAACTATTAAGATAAACAGTGCTTTCTGTTTTAGTAAAGGTTTAGTTGCTCAATTTCCAAGAAAGTTAACACAAATTCACCACAAAATACTGTCTCCATTCTGTCTTACACAATTAAGTTGCTTGTTCAAGTTATTAAGAGATAGCAGCATAAACTAAATAAATATTTAGGCTTAGGATCAGAGGTTGACAATTGGTTGTGTTTTCTGGTAACTGGAAATAGTGCCTGGCGAGGCAGCCCGTGTGCTGTGACTATTTATGTAGATCATTCCTGTGGCCCGACTTTTGGATTCTGGATGTGTACACTGCCGCTCACCAGCTGACATCGAGGTAGCGCAGGCTGCTGTTGGTGTACAGTGCATTACAGAGCTGCTGCATGCCACAGTTTTTAATACTGTGCTTGTTCACGTGGAGCTCAACAGGGCAGTGGTCTTCCTTCAGCTTGTGACCCAGATGGACTGTAGACTCTTCCTAAGAGGAGAGGAAATCTTGTTTCTGAAATATAATTTTAAAGTAGAGCCAGGGCTGGGGCACAGTGGCTCACGCCTGTCATCCCAGCACTTTGGGGGCTGATTTTGAGAGGATTGCCTGAGCCCACAGGTTCGAGACCAGCCTGGGCAATTTGGTGAGCCCTCGTCTCTACAATAAAATGAAAAAACTAGCTGGGCGTGGTGGCACATACCTGTAGTTCTGGCTACTTGGCAGGCTGAGTTGGGAGCATCGCCTGAGCCCAGCAGGTTGAGGCTGCAGTGGCCATGAGTGTGCCACTGCAGTCCAGCATGGGTGACGGAGTGAGACTCCAACTCAAAAAAATAAAAATAAAAAATAGAACCTGTTTATTTCAAATATATGTTGTTATTTAAGTTAACTTTTTTTTTTTTTTGAGTTGGAGTCTCACTCTGTCGCCCAGACTGGAGTGCAGTGACCACTCCTGGCCACCGCAGCCTCGACCTGCTGGGCTCCGGCGATCCTTCCGCCTCAGCCTTCCAAGTAGCCGGAATTACAGGCATGCGCTACCACGCCCGGCTGATTTTTTTATTTATTGTAGAGATGAGGTCTTGCCTGCCCAGGCGGGTCTCGAACCCGTGGGCTCAGGCAATCCACTCACCTCAGCCTCCCAAAGGTGCGGGATTACAGGCTGAGCCACCAAGCCCGGCTAAGTTAACTTTTTAAAAAAGATGATACTAGTTACAACAGTCCATCTACAGTTTGCATTTTGGTCTGTCTTTAAAAAGAATCATGCTCAATACATGATGGGACGGATCATTTTGATTCTTTCCCTTCTGAAATGATTGTGTG
>JAPVLO010005887.1:0-16352 GCA_027257055.1 Cephalopachus bancanus | reverse complement strand
TCACCAAGTGAATTCATTAAGTACTGCATTCTTAGTCTACTGTGGAGTTCCCATTGCACACCGGGTGGCACCATTTAGCTACAGATTCTAATACGTTGTTTATTAAAGTACTCTTACGTCAAACAAATGCAATGTGCATAGCATGACTGAAAATGAGCAACTTTGCGCCTCATGTATTGCAGCATGCAGCAATTTAGAATTACATTGATTGCCAATAAATAGTGCAGCACACATTACAGAACCTGTTTCCCAAGGAAGACACACATTCCCCACAGCAAAACAGAGGCCGACTACGCTGATTCAGCAATGCAAATGGCGGTGTAATTGCGTTTCATAGCATAGAGAAACAGCAAAGGGACAAACTTTTTATATTTCAAGAGAAAACAAATGATCCTCCTCTACAAGTAGGTGTTCAGCACTCCTTTAACTCATTGTGGCACAATTTGGGAGCTCTTTCCGACAGGTGAAGTATTGTCAAATCGCTCTGCTGCGCTTAGTGAACCTGGACCTTGAGAATCATTTATTACACCAGACACCAAGCAAGAAAACAACCACTTGAAAATAAATAACTCTATCAAATAACAAATGAATAAATATATCAAATGTTAAAATGGTGTTTCCAAACCTAATACACACTTCCACCAAGCAAGCGAAGCCTGTCAGCTCTTCACCGTTAATGCCAAAGAAGAACCATTGCATTTCCTACAAGAGACACATGTGAATCAAAAATCATTTAGAATTCAATAGGTGGATGAATCATGCTTTCCCGAAAATGAGAGAGAATCGGTCATTTCACTCAGTGTGGAACCACGGAGTTGCACGTATTTATACAGGAAACTTTGGAATACAGCTCTCATAGACATATGCACTCAATGCAGTATAATAGACATTAAAGAAAATGGGGAGAATCAGGTATTACACAAAAGACGAAGCCAGTGTCATATTATCGCCCTATACAATGAATTGCAATTTACAAGAATGTCTCCGGTGGAAGACGCTTGATTTCCGCCAACAAAACAAAGGCATTGAGGCCTTGTTGGCAAAGGAAACCGCAGAGCCATTTTACTCGGAATTAGACGCCAGTGTCAAAAGAGAAACTTTTCAGCATCCACCAGTGAATGAAGTACGCCTTGGTACCGATGACTGTGGGGATCTGGTTCCAGACAGTTCAGCACATGTTGCACCCACCAGATGCTCGCTGAATAGTATGGTGTATGTAAAGGGAAACTCTAAGCATCAAGGATGACAGCATGCACTAAGCTAGCTTACTACAGGCTTCAAGTGAACAGCCTGGCAGTGCACACTCGAATAGCGTGTTCCAAGGAGGACCCACATTCAGCACAACTTGAACATCGCCTCTCAGTGCTTATTCATGAATGAAAACTGCCAGCACTAGTATTCGTTATTAGGAGGAAAGGCAATAAGGAAACATTTAGAATTCTCCTCATAAACAAATGATGCTCTCCAGCAAGTAACGGTGGAGCACTTATGTCACTCATTGGGGCGCTATGGTTTGCACATTCCTATCAGTGAAACACAGACGTTACACTCTCCTAAGCAAAGGCCCTCTCTGGAAAGGAACACAAATCAAGGGGAAACGAGTGAGACGGAATTATTACAGCAGGCAGCTATGAAGTCATAGCAAAGAGATCACAGTGCAGCACACTTTTGGCACAGACTTACCCAAGGAAGATGCCTATTCACTTCAGGCCGAAGAAAGCCTATTCTGCAAAACAATCGACCGTGTAATTCCCTTGTCCATAACAAAAAAAGTATAAAGAAAGAGTATACGGATTTCGCCCAGATCCCAAATAATGCTTTCCCACAAGTAACTGTGAATGTCCCAAATCAATGATCGTGGCATAATGGAGTTGGGGATTACTAAATGTGAAAGGAGGATAAGCCGCAAGCCAAAGCAGTCACCCTCTAGAGCATAATGTCAATGAAAGGGAACAAGTGAGAATCAGGAATTACAACTCGCAACAGTGCATTTAGGGCTCAATGCCAGTAAAAGCATTGCAACAGACTTCTCACACACCATTTTCCTAGGGAGATTAGCATTCAAAGCCAGCACATCAAGGGCAGTCAGCTCTTTTTGGTCAAGGCATATGACAGAGCAATTGTGTTTCCAACAACACAAAAATTTGAAGGGGAGAAACATCTTAGAATTCACCAAGTGAATTCATTAAGTACTGCATTCTTACTCTACTGTGGAGTTCCCATTGCACACCGGGTGGCACCATTTAGCTACAGATTCTGACACGATGCTTATTAAAGTACTCTTAGGTCAAACAAAAGCAATGTGCATAGCATGACTGAAAATGAGCAAATTTGCGCCTCATGTATTGCAGCATGCAGCCATTTAAATTTACATTGATAGCCAATAAATAGTGCAGCACACATTAGGGAACCTGTTTCCCAAGGAAGATACACATTCCCCACAGCAAAACAGAGGCCGACTACGCTGATTCAGCAATGCAAATGGCGGTGTAATTGCGTTTCATAGCATAGAGAAACGGCAACGGGACAAACTTTTTGTATTTCAAGAGAAAACAAATGATCCTCCTCTACAAGTAGGTGTTCAGCACTCCTTTACCTCATTGTGGCACAATTTGGGAGCTCTTTCCGACACGTGAAGGATTGTCAAATCGCTCTGCTGCGCTTAGTGAACCTGGACCTTGTAAATCATTTATTAAACCAGACACCAAGCAAGAAAACAACCACTTGAAAATAAATAACTATATCAAATAACAAATAAATAAATATATCAAATGTTAAAATGGTGTTTCCAAACCTAATACACACTTCCAACAAGCAAGCGAAGCCTGTCAGCTCTTCAGCGTTAACGCCAACGAAGAACCGTTGCATTTCATACAAGAGAGACATGTGAATCAAAAATCATTGAGAATTCAATAGGTGGATGAATCATGGTTTCCCGAAAATGAGAGTGAATCGGTCATTTCACGCATTGTGGGACCACGGAGTTGCACGAATTTATACAGGAAACTTTGGAATACAGCTCTCGTAGGCATATGCACTCAATGTAGTATAATAGACATTAAAGAAAATGGGCAGAATCAGTTATTATACAAAAGACGAAGCCAGTGTCATATTATCGCCCTATACAATGAATTGCACTTTACAAGAATGTCTCCGGTGGAAGACGGATGATTTCCGCCATCAAAACAAAGGCATTGAGGCCTTGTTGGCAAAGGAAACCGCAGAGCCATTTTACTCGGAATTAGACGCCAGTGTCAAAAGAGAAACTTGTCAGCATTCACCAGTGAGGGAAGCACGCCTTGGTATCGATGACTGTGGAGATCTGTTTCCAGACAGTTCAGCACATGTTGCACCCACCAGATGCTCGCTGAATAGAATAGTGTATGTAAAGGGAAACTCTGAGCATCAAGGATGACAGCATGCACAAAGCTACGTTACTACAGGCTGCAGGTGAACAGCCTGGCAGTGCACACTCGAATAGCGTGTTCCAAGGAGGACCCATATTCAGCACAACTTGAACATCGCCTCTCAGTGCTTATTTAATGAGTGAAAACTGCACAGCACTGGTATGCGATATTAGGAGGAAAGTCAATAAGGAAACATTTAGAATTCTCCTCATAAACAAATGATGCTCTCCAGCAAGTAACGGTTGAGCACTTATGTCACTCATTGGGGCACTATGTTTTCCACATTCCTTGCAGTGAAACACAGATATTACACTCTCCTAAGCAAAGGCCCGCTCTGGAAAGGAACACAAATCAAGGGGAAACGAGTGAGACGGAATTATTACTGCAGGCAGCTATGAAGTCATAGCAAAGAGATCACAGTGCAGCACACTTTTGGCACAGACTTATCCAAGGAAGATGCCTATTCACTTCAGGCCGAAGAAAGCCTATTCTGCAAAACAATCGACCGTGTAATTCCCTTGTCCATAACAAAAAAAGGTATAAAGAGAGAGTATACGGAATTCGCCCAGATCCCAAATAATGCTTTCCCACAAGTAACTGTGAATGTCCCAAATCACTGATCGTGGCACAATGGAGTTGGGGATTACTAAATGTGAAAGGAGGATAAGCCGCAAGCCAAAGCAGTCACCCTCTAGAGCATAATGTCAATGAAAGGGAACAAGTGAGAATCAGGAATTACAACTCGCAACAGTGCATTTAGGTCTCAATGCCATTAAAAGCATTGCAACAGACTTCTCACACAGCATTTTCCAAGGGAGATTAACATTCAAAGCCAGCACATCAAGGGCAGTCAGCCCTTTTCGGTCAAGGCATATGGCAGAGCAATTGTGTTTCCAACAACACAAAAATTTGAAGAGGAGAAACATCTTAGAATTCACCAAGTGAATTCATTAAGTACTGCATTCTTAGTCTACTGTGGAGTTCCCATTGCACACCGGTGGCACCATTTAGCTACAGATTCTAATACGTTGTTTATTAAAGTACTCTTACGTCAAACAAATGCAATGTGCATAGCATGACTGAAAATGAGCAACTTTGCGCCTCATGTATTGCAGCATGCAGCAATTTAGAATTACATTGATTGCCAATAAATAGTGCAGCACACATTACAGAACCTGTTTCCCAAGGAAGACACACATTCCCCACAGCAAAACAGAGGCCGACTACGCTGATTCAGCAATGCAAATGGCGGTGTAATTGCGTTTCATAGCATAGAGAAACAGCAAAGGGACAAACTTTTTATATTTCAAGAGAAAACAAATGATCCTCCTCTACAAGTAGGTGTTCAGCACTCCTTTAACTCATTGTGGCACAATTTGGGAGCTCTTTCCGACAGGTGAAGTATTGTCAAATCGCTCTGCTGCGCTTAGTGAACCTGGACCTTGAGAATCATTTATTACACCAGACACCAAGCAAGAAAACAACCACTTGAAAATAAATAACTCTATCAAATAACAAATGAATAAATATATCAAATGTTAAAATGGTGTTTCCAAACCTAATACACACTTCCACCAAGCAAGCGAAGCCTGTCAGCTCTTCACCGTTAATGCCAAAGAAGAACCATTGCATTTCCTACAAGAGACACATGTGAATCGAAAATCATTTAGAATTCAATAGGTGGATGAATCATGCTTTCCCGAAAATGAGAGAGAATCGGTCATTTCACTCAGTGTGGAACCACGGAGTTGCACGTATTTATACAGGAAACTTTGGAATACAGCTCTCATAGACATATGCACTCAATGCAGTATAATAGACATTAAAGAAAATGGGGAGAATCAGGTATTACACAAAAGACGAAGCCAGTGTCATATTATCGCCCTATACAATGAATTGCAATTTACAAGAATGTCTCCGGTGGAAGACGCTTGATTTCCGCCAACAAAACAAAGGCATTGAGGCCTTGTTGGCAAAGGAAACCGCAGAGCCATTTTACTCGGAATTAGACGCCAGTGTCAAAAGAGAAACTTTTCAGCATCCACCAGTGAATGAAGTACGCCTTGGTACCGATGACTGTGGGGATCTGGTTCCAGACAGTTCAGCACATGTTGCACCCACCAGATGCTCGCTGAATAGTATGGTGTATGTAAAGGGAAACTCTAAGCATCAAGGATGACAGCATGCACTAAGCTAGCTTACTACAGGCTTCAAGTGAACAGCCTGGCAGTGCACACTCGAATAGCGTGTTCCAAGGAGGACCCACATTCAGCACAACTTGAACGTCGCCTCTCAGTGCTTATTCATGAATGAAAACTGCACAGCACTAGTATTCGTTATTAGGAGGAAAGGTAATAAGGAAACATTTAGAATTCTCCTCATAAACAAATGATGCTCTCCAGCAAGTAACGGTGGAGCACTTATGTCACTCATTGGGGCGCTATGGTTTGCACATTCCTATCAGTGAAACACAGACGTTACACTCTCCTAAGCAAAGGCCCTCTCTGGAAAGGAACACAAATCAAGGGGAAACGAGTGAGACGGAATTATTACAGCAGGCAGCTATGAAGTCATAGCAAAGAGATCACAGTGCAGCACACTTTTGGCACAGACTTACCCAAGGAAGATGCCTATTCACTTCAGGCCGAAGAAAGCCTATTCTGCAAAACAATCGACCGTGTAATTCCCTTGTCCATAACAAAAAAAGTATAAAGAAAGAGTATACGGATTTCGCCCAGATCCCAAATAATGCTTTCCCACAAGTAACTGTGAATGTCCCAAATCAATGATCGTGGCATAATGGAGTTGGGGATTACTAAATGTGAAAGGAGGATAAGCCGCAAGCCAAAGCAGTCACCCTCTAGAGCATAATGTCAATGAAAGGGAACAAGTGAGAATCAGGAATTACAACTCGCAACAGTGCATTTAGGGCTCAATGCCAGTAAAAGCATTGCAACAGACTTCTCACACACCATTTTCCTAGGGAGATTAGCATTCAAAGCCAGCACATCAAGGGCAGTCAGCTCTTTTTGGTCAAGGCATATGACAGAGCAATTGTGTTTCCAACAACACAAAAATTTGAAGGGGAGAAACATCTTAGAATTCACCAAGTGAATTCATTAAGTACTGCATTCTTACTCTACTGTGGAGTTCCCATTGCACACCGGGTGGCACCATTTAGCTACAGATTCTGACACGATGCTTATTAAAGTACTCTTAGGTCAAACAAAAGCAATGTGCATAGCATGACTGAAAATGAGCAAATTTGCGCCTCATGTATTGCAGCATGCAGCCATTTAAATTTACATTGATAGCCAATAAATAGTGCAGCACACATTAGGGAACCTGTTTCCCAAGGAAGATACACATTCCCCACAGCAAAACAGAGGCCGACTACGCTGATTCAGCAATGCAAATGGCGGTGTAATTGCGTTTCATAGCATAGAGAAACGGCAACGGGACAAACTTTTTGTATTTCAAGAGAAAACAAATGATCCTCCTCTACAAGTAGGTGTTCAGCACTCCTTTACCTCATTGTGGCACAATTTGGGAGCTCTTTCCGACACGTGAAGGATTGTCAAATCGCTCTGCTGCGCTTAGTGAACCTGGACCTTGTAAATCATTTATTAAACCAGACACCAAGCAAGAAAACAACCACTTGAAAATAAATAACTATATCAAATAACAAATAAATAAATATATCAAATGTTAAAATGGTGTTTCCAAACCTAATACACACTTCCAACAAGCAAGCGAAGCCTGTCAGCTCTTCAGCGTTAACGCCAACGAAGAACCGTTGCATTTCATACAAGAGAGACATGTGAATCAAAAATCATTGAGAATTCAATAGGTGGATGAATCATGGTTTCCCGAAAATGAGAGTGAATCGGTCATTTCACGCATTGTGGGACCACGGAGTTGCACGAATTTATACAGGAAACTTTGGAATACAGCTCTCGTAGGCATATGCACTCAATGTAGTATAATAGACATTAAAGAAAATGGGGAGAATCAGTTATTATACAAAAGACGAAGCCAGTGTCATATTATCGCCCTATACAATGAATTGCACTTTACAAGAATGTCTCCGGTGGAAGACGGATGATTTCCGCCATCAAAACAAAGGCATTGAGGCCTTGTTGGCAAAGGAAACCGCAGAGCCATTTTACTCGGAATTAGACGCCAGTGTCAAAAGAGAAACTTGTCAGCATTCACCAGTGAGGGAAGCACGCCTTGGTATCGATGACTGTGGAGATCTGGTTCCAGACAGTTCAGCACATGTTGCACCCACCAGATGCTCGCTGAATAGTATAGTGTATGTAAAGGGAAACTCTGAGCATCAAGGATGACAGCATGCACAAAGCTACGTTACTACAGGCTGCAGGTGAACAGCCTGGCAGTGCACACTCGAATAGCGTGTTCCAAGGAGGACCCACATTCAGCACAACTTGAACATCGCCTCTCAGTGCTTATTCATGAGTGAAAACTGCACAGCACTGGTATGCGATATTAGGAGGAAAGTCAATAAGGAAACATTTAGAATTCTCCTCATAAACAAATGATGCTCTCCAGCAAGTAACGGTGGAGCACTTATGTCACTCATTGGGGCGCTATGTTTTCCACATTCCTTTCAGTGAAACACAGATATTACACTCTCCTAAGCAAAGGCCCGCTCTGGAAAGGAACACAAATCAAGGGGAAACGAGTGAGACGGAATTATTACTGCAGGCAGCTATGAAGTCATAGCAAAGAGATCACAGTGCAGCACACTTTTGGCACAGACTTATCCAAGGAAGATGCCTATTCACTTCAGGCCGAAGAAAGCCTATTCTGCAAAACAATCGACCGTGTAATTCCCTTGTCCATAACAAAAAAAGGTATAAAGAGAGAGTATACGGAATTCGCCCAGATCCCAAATAATGCTTTCCCACAAGTAACTGTGAATGTCCCAAATCACTGATCGTGGCACAATGGAGTTGGGGATTACTAAATGTGAAAGGAGGATAAGCCGCAAGCCAAAGCAGTCACCCTCTAGAGCATAATGTCAATGAAAGGGAACAAGTGAGAATCAGGAATTACAACTCGCAACAGTGCATTTAGGTCTCAATGCCATTAAAAGCATTGCAACAGACTTCTCACACAGCATTTTCCAAGGGAGATTAACATTCAAAGCCAGCACATCAAGGGCAGTCAGCCCTTTTCGGTCAAGGCATATGGCAGAGCAATTGTGTTTCCAACAACACAAAAATTTGAAGAGGAGAAACATCTTAGAATTCACCAAGTGAATTCATTAAGTACTGCATTCTTAGTCTACTGTGGAGTTCCCATTGCACACCGGGTGGCACCATTTAGCTACAGATTCTAATACGTTGTTTATTAAAGTACTCTTACGTCAAACAAATGCAATGTGCATAGCATGACTGAAAATGAGCAACTTTGCGCCTCATGTATTGCAGCATGCAGCAATTTAGAATTACATTGATTGCCAATAAATAGTGCAGCACACATTACAGAACCTGTTTCCCAAGGAAGACACACATTCCCCACAGCAAAACAGAGGCCGACTACGCTGATTCAGCAATGCAAATGGCGGTGTAATTGCGTTTCATAGCATAGAGAAACAGCAAAGGGACAAACTTTTTATATTTCAAGAGAAAACAAATGATCCTCCTCTACAAGTAGGTGTTCAGCACTCCTTTAACTCATTGTGGCACAATTTGGGAGCTCTTTCCGACAGGTGAAGTATTGTCAAATCGCTCTGCTGCGCTTAGTGAACCTGGACCTTGAGAATCATTTATTACACCAGACACCAAGCAAGAAAACAACCACTTGAAAATAAATAACTCTATCAAATAACAAATGAATAAATATATCAAATGTTAAAATGGTGTTTCCAAACCTAATACACACTTCCACCAAGCAAGCGAAGCCTGTCAGCTCTTCACCGTTAATGCCAAAGAAGAACCATTGCATTTCCTACAAGAGACACATGTGAATCAAAAATCATTTAGAATTCAATAGGTGGATGAATCATGCTTTCCCGAAAATGAGAGAGAATCGGTCATTTCACTCAGTGTGGAACCACGGAGTTGCACGTATTTATACAGGAAACTTTGGAATACAGCTCTCATAGACATATGCACTCAATGCAGTATAATAGACATTAAAGAAAATGGGGAGAATCAGGTATTACACAAAAGACGAAGCCAGTGTCATATTATCGCCCTATACAATGAATTGCAATTTACAAGAATGTCTCCGGTGGAAGACGCTTGATTTCCGCCAACAAAACAAAGGCATTGAGGCCTTGTTGGCAAAGGAAACCGCAGAGCCATTTTACTCGGAATTAGACGCCAGTGTCAAAAGAGAAACTTTTCAGCATCCACCAGTGAATGAAGTACGCCTTGGTACCGATGACTGTGGGGATCTGGTTCCAGACAGTTCAGCACATGTTGCACCCACCAGATGCTCGCTGAATAGTATGGTGTATGTAAAGGGAAACTCTAAGCATCAAGGATGACAGCATGCACTAAGCTAGCTTACTACAGGCTTCAAGTGAACAGCCTGGCAGTGCACACTCGAATAGCGTGTTCCAAGGAGGACCCACATTCAGCACAACTTGAACATCGCCTCTCAGTGCTTATTCATGAATGAAAACTGCACAGCACTAGTATTCGTTATTAGGAGGAAAGGTAATAAGGAAACATTTAGAATTCTCCTCATAAACAAATGATGCTCTCCAGCAAGTAACGGTGGAGCACTTATGTCACTCATTGGGGCGCTATGGTTTGCACATTCCTATCAGTGAAACACAGACGTTACACTCTCCTAAGCAAAGGCCCTCTCTGGAAAGGAACACAAATCAAGGGGAAACGAGTGAGACGGAATTATTACAGCAGGCAGCTATGAAGTCATAGCAAAGAGATCACAGTGCAGCACACTTTTGGCACAGACTTACCCAAGGAAGATGCCTATTCACTTCAGGCCGAAGAAAGCCTATTCTGCAAAACAATCGACCGTGTAATTCCCTTGTCCATAACAAAAAAAGTATAAAGAAAGAGTATACGGATTTCGCCCAGATCCCAAATAATGCTTTCCCACAAGTAACTGTGAATGTCCCAAATCAATGATCGTGGCATAATGGAGTTGGGGATTACTAAATGTGAAAGGAGGATAAGCCGCAAGCCAAAGCAGTCACCCTCTAGAGCATAATGTCAATGAAAGGGAACAAGTGAGAATCAGGAATTACAACTCGCAACAGTGCATTTAGGGCTCAATGCCAGTAAAAGCATTGCAACAGACTTCTCACACACCATTTTCCTAGGGAGATTAGCATTCAAAGCCAGCACATCAAGGGCAGTCAGCTCTTTTTGGTCAAGGCATATGACAGAGCAATTGTGTTTCCAACAACACAAAAATTTGAAGGGGAGAAACATCTTAGAATTCACCAAGTGAATTCATTAAGTACTGCATTCTTACTCTACTGTGGAGTTCCCATTGCACACCGGGTGGCACCATTTAGCTACAGATTCTGACACGATGCTTATTAAAGTACTCTTAGGTCAAACAAAAGCAATGTGCATAGCATGACTGAAAATGAGCAAATTTGCGCCTCATGTATTGCAGCATGCAGCCATTTAAATTTACATTGATAGCCAATAAATAGTGCAGCACACATTAGGGAACCTGTTTCCCAAGGAAGATACACATTCCCCACAGCAAAACAGAGGCCGACTACGCTGATTCAGCAATGCAAATGGCGGTGTAATTGCGTTTCATAGCATAGAGAAACGGCAACGGGACAAACTTTTTGTATTTCAAGAGAAAACAAATGATCCTCCTCTACAAGTAGGTGTTCAGCACTCCTTTACCTCATTGTGGCACAATTTGGGAGCTCTTTCCGACACGTGAAGGATTGTCAAATCGCTCTGCTGCGCTTAGTGAACCTGGACCTTGTAAATCATTTATTAAACCAGACACCAAGCAAGAAAACAACCACTTGAAAATAAATAACTATATCAAATAACAAATAAATAAATATATCAAATGTTAAAATGGTGTTTCCAAACCTAATACACACTTCCAACAAGCAAGCGAAGCCTGTCAGCTCTTCAGCGTTAACGCCAACGAAGAACCGTTGCATTTCATACAAGAGAGACATGTGAATCAAAAATCATTGAGAATTCAATAGGTGGATGAATCATGGTTTCCCGAAAATGAGAGTGAATCGGTCATTTCACGCATTGTGGGACCACGGAGTTGCACGAATTTATACAGGAAACTTTGGAATACAGCTCTCGTAGGCATATGCACTCAATGTAGTATAATAGACATTAAAGAAAATGGGGAGAATCAGTTATTATACAAAAGACGAAGCCAGTGTCATATTATCGCCCTATACAATGAATTGCACTTTACAAGAATGTCTCCGGTGGAAGACGGATGATTTCCGCCATCAAAACAAAGGCATTGAGGCCTTGTTGGCAAAGGAAACCGCAGAGCCATTTTACTCGGAATTAGACGCCAGTGTCAAAAGAGAAACTTGTCAGCATTCACCAGTGAGGGAAGCACGCCTTGGTATCGATGACTGTGGAGATCTGGTTCCAGACAGTTCAGCACATGTTGCACCCACCAGATGCTCGCTGAATAGTATAGTGTATGTAAAGGGAAACTCTGAGCATCAAGGATGACAGCATGCACAAAGCTACGTTACTACAGGCTGCAGGTGAACAGCCTGGCAGTGCACACTCGAATAGCGTGTTCCAAGGAGGACCCACATTCAGCACAACTTGAACATCGCCTCTCAGTGCTTATTCATGAGTGAAAACTGCACAGCACTGGTATGCGATATTAGGAGGAAAGTCAATAAGGAAACATTTAGAATTCTCCTCATAAACAAATGATGCTCTCCAGCAAGTAACGGTGGAGCACTTATGTCACTCATTGGGGCGCTATGTTTTCCACATTCCTTTCAGTGAAACACAGATATTACACTCTCCTAAGCAAAGGCCCGCTCTGGAAAGGAACACAAATCAAGGGGAAACGAGTGAGACGGAATTATTACTGCAGGCAGCTATGAAGTCATAGCAAAGAGATCACAGTGCAGCACACTTTTGGCACAGACTTATCCAAGGAAGATGCCTATTCACTTCAGGCCGAAGAAAGCCTATTCTGCAAAACAATCGACCGTGTAATTCCCTTGTCCATAACAAAAAAAGGTATAAAGAGAGAGTATACGGAATTCGCCCAGATCCCAAATAATGCTTTCCCACAAGTAACTGTGAATGTCCCAAATCACTGATCGTGGCACAATGGAGTTGGGGATTACTAAATGTGAAAGGAGGATAAGCCGCAAGCCAAAGCAGTCACCCTCTAGAGCATAATGTCAATGAAAGGGAACAAGTGAGAATCAGGAATTACAACTCGAAACAGTGCATTTAGGTCTCAATGCCATTAAAAGCATTGCAACAGACTTCTCACACAGCATTTTCCAAGGGAGATTAACATTCAAAGCCAGCACATCAAGGGCAGTCAGCCCTTTTCGGTCAAGGCATATGGCAGAGCAATTGTGTTTCCAACAACACAAAAATTTGAAGACGAGAAACATCTTAGAATTCACCAAGTGAATTCACCAAGTACTGCATTCTTAGTCTACTGTGGAGTTCCCATTGCACACCGGGTGGCACCATTTAGCTACAGATTCTAATACGTTGTTTATTAAAGTACTCTTACGTCAAACAAATGCAATGTGCATAGCATGACTGAAAATGAGCAACTTTGCGCCTCATGTATTGCAGCATGCAGCAATTTAGAATTACATTGATTGCCAATAAATAGTGCAGCACACATTACAAAACCTGTTTCCCAAGGAAGACACTCATTCCCCACAGCAAAACTGAGGCCGACTACGCTGATTCAGCAATGCAAATGGCGGTGTAATTGCGTTTCATAGCATAGAGAAACAGCAAAGGGACAAACTTTTTATATTTCAAGAGAAAACAAATGATCCTCCTCTACAAGTAGGTGTTCAGCACTCCTTAAACTCATTGTGGCACAATTTGGGAGCTCTTTCCGACAGGTGAAGGATTGTCAAATCGCTCTGCTGCGCTTAGTGAACCTGGACCTTGAGAATCATTTATTACACCAGACACCAAGCAAGAAAACAACCACTTGAAAATAAATACCTCTATCAAATAACAAATGAATAAATATATCAAATGTTAAAATGGTGTTTCCAAACCTAATACACACTTCCACCAAGCAAGCGAACCTGTCAGCTCTTCACGGTTAATGCCAAAGAAGAACCATTGCATTTCCTACAAGAGACACATGTGAATCAAAAATCATTGAGAATTCAATAGGTGGATGAATCATGCTTTCCCGAAAATGAGAGAGAATCGGTCATTTCACTCAGTGTGGAACCACGGAGTTGCCGTATTTATACAGGAAACTTTGGAATACAGCTCTCATAGACATATGCACTCAATGCAGTATAATAGACATTAATGAAAATGGGGAGAATCAGGTATTACACAAAAGACGAAGCCAGTGTCATATTATCGCCCTATACAATGAATTGCAATTTACAAGAATGTCTCCGGTGGAAGACGCTTGATTTCCGCCAACAAAACAAAGGCATTGAGGCTTTGTTGGCAAAGGAAACCGCAGAGCCATTTTACTCGGAATTAGACGCCAGTGTCAAAAGAGAAACTTTTCAGCATCCACCAGTGAATGAAGTACGCCTTGGTACCGATGACTGTGGGGATCTGGTTCCAGACAGTTCAGCACATGTTGCACCCACCAGATGCTCGCTGAATAGTATGGTGTATGTAAAGGGAAACTCTAAGCATCAAGGATGACAGCATGCACTAAGCTAGCTTACTACAGGCTTCAAGTGAACAGCCTGGCAGTGCACACTCGAATAGCGTGTTCCAAGGAGGACCCACATTCAGCACAACTTGAACATCGCCTCTCAGTGCTTATTCATGAATGAAAACTGCCAGCACTAGTATTCGTTATTAGGAGGAAAGGCAATAAGGAAACATTTAGAATTCTCCTCATAAACAAATGATGCTCTCCAGCAAGTAACGGTGGAGCACTTATGTCACTCATTGGGGCGCTATGGTTTGCACATTCCTATCAGTGAAACACAGACGTTACACTCTCCTAAGCAAAGGCCCTCTCTGGAAAGGAACACAAATCAAGGGGAAACGAGTGAGACGGAATTATTACAGCAGGCAGCTATGAAGTCATAGCAAAGAGATCACAGTGCAGCACACTTTTGGCACAGACTTACCCAAGGAAGATGCCTATTCACTTCAGGCCGAAGAAAGCCTATTCTGCAAAACAATCGACCGTGTAATTCCCTTGTCCATAACAAAAAAAGTATAAAGAAAGAGTATACGGATTTCGCCCAGATCCCAAATAATGCTTTCCCACAAGTAACTGTGAATGTCCCAAATCAATGATCGTGGCATAATGGAGTTGGGGATTACTAAATGTGAAAGGAGGATAAGCCGCAAGCCAAAGCAGTCACCCTCTAGAGCATAATGTCAATGAAAGGGAACAAGTGAGAATCAGGAATTACAACTCGCAACAGTGCATTTAGGGCTCAATGCCAGTAAAAGCATTGCAACAGACTTCTCACACACCATTTTCCTAGGGAGATTAGCATTCAAAGCCAGCACATCAAGGGCAGTCAGCTCTTTTTGGTCAAGGCATATGACAGAGCAATTGTGTTTCCAACAACACAAAAATTTGAAGGGGAGAAACATCTTAGAATTCACCAAGTGAATTCATTAAGTACTGCATTCTTACTCTACTGTGGAGTTCCCATTGCACACCGGGTGGCACCATTTAGCTACAGATTCTGACACGATGCTTATTAAAGTACTCTTAGGTCAAACAAAAGCAATGTGCATAGCATGACTGAAAATGAGCAAATTTGCGCCTCATGTATTGCAGCATGCAGCCATTTAAATTTACATTGATAGCCAATAAATAGTGCAGCACACATTAGGGAACCTGTTTCCCAAGGAAGATACACATTCCCCACAGCAAAACAGAGGCCGACTACGCTGATTCAGCAATGCAAATGGCGGTGTAATTGCGTTTCATAGCATAGAGAAACGGCAACGGGACAAACTTTTTGTATTTCAAGAGAAAACAAATGATCCTCCTCTACAAGTAGGTGTTCAGCACTCCTTTACCTCATTGTGGCACAATTTGGGAGCTCTTTCCGACACGTGAAGGATTGTCAAATCGCTCTGCTGCGCTTAGTGAACCTGGACCTTGTAAATCATTTATTAAACCAGACACCAAGCAAGAAAACAACCACTTGAAAATAAATAACTATATCAAATAACAAATAAATAAATATATCAAATGTTAAAATGGTGTTTCCAAACCTAATACACACTTCCAACAAGCAAGCGAAGCCTGTCAGCTCTTCAGCGTTAACGCCAACGAAGAACCGTTGCATTTCATACAAGAGAGACATGTGAATCAAAAATCATTGAGAATTCAATAGGTGGATGAATCATGGTTTCCCGAAAATGAGAGTGAATCGGTCATTTCACGCATTGTGGGACCACGGAGTTGCACGAATTTATACAGGAAACTTTGGAATACAGCTCTCGTAGGCATATGCACTCAATGTAGTATAATAGACATTAAAGAAAATGGGGAGAATCAGTTATTATACAAAAGACGAAGCCAGTGTCATATTATCGCCCTATACAATGAATTGCACTTTACAAGAATGTCTCCGGTGGAAGACGGATGATTTCCGCCATCAAAACAAAGGCATTGAGGCCTTGTTGGCAAAGGAAACCGCAGAGCCATTTTACTCGGAATTAGACGCCAGTGTCAAAAGAGAAACTTGTCAGCATTCACCAGTGATGAAGCACGCCTTGGTATCGATGACTGTGGAGATCTGGTTCCAGA